>JAOPJG010000358.1:0-26858 GCA_027478255.1 Dispira simplex | reverse complement strand
GTTGGAGTGTTGTGCTGTGAGCCTTTGTTTCCACGAGGGTTGTCCAAGGCATTTCGTCCATACATCATCTATGAAGTCTGCGATTGCTATTGCTTGTTTTTCCATGCTGATTCGGAGGTTGGCAATGGCTCTATCAATTGGGTTTTCAAGGGCGGGGAATGCTTTTGGAGGGGGGATCGTCCAGTGGGGTATATCTCTATAGATGCAGAATATTACGTGTTTCCTAGTGAGTTATGGGTTAGAGGGAATTACTTAATACGTGACTGGGATGATGAGCAGAATTCACAACCTAATACTATGAGTTAGTGTCACCATTGCAGTATCTTTGTTGGCCACGGTTAATCACTCTTGCACCAAATGTAACATATTGGTCAGATGAGTGATATAGGTTGAACGATTTAATAATGAGCTCTACAGACCACGTGGGACTGTGTGTTTCTTTACAGTTAACCTAGAGTTAAAATAAGAATCACACAACTGCACAATTTTCGTTTCAAATTTCATCGATTTAGACAAACTCACCATTATCTTTAAAAAAAATATATGCGGAAAATGGTGACACAAGTTGTTAAATTAAATAGAGGATGTATCAATAAAAGGCTACTGCGCATGTTTACAAGTTTTCAAGTACATTGTAGGCTTTGGCGTGGACTTGTTCATCAATGAAATGAAATGAAAAAAAAAATCCCCAGCAGAGTGAATAGAAATCTAGGGAGCCGAGGTCTCGATTGCCAAGGAATTGAATTCGGGCAACTCCAGACGATAGGAAATGTCTTGGGTAGAATTCGGTGCAGTGCTGGTATCCGACGCTTTGCCTTGAGAAGGAGATTTAGACCTCTGGTTTGTGAGTGCTAGATCATTTAGTGAGAACTTGGAAAACGTTGGAGTTGCAACGGTAACCGGCACCACCGAATAACTTTTGACATCACAAGGGATAGGAGTACCCTTCACTGATGGCTGGGGCTGCTTGGTACGGTGGATCCCTGCTAGGGGCAATATCAACGGTGCCTTTTTTCTCACTGGACTAATAACCTTTTGTCGTACAGTGACATCATCACTACTAGCCACAGGCCGAATGGAAAGGCGTAAATTGAACTTTCCACTAGTCGCGGACGACGAGTTCACTTGGGTTGACCCTGGCAAGTTTGTGTCCGACGGGGCAGGGCTGCTTTGCAGATGGTATTTCTTTTGAGCACGACTAAAGGCGGTTAACGTATTGGCCCGTGAACGCACCTGGGTACACTGAAGTGGTCGCTGATGGGCTAATAGACTTGTCGACGAACCAAGAGGAATATCCATTATACGGGGAAACGTGGAGGCACTGGCCACGGGATTGGGTTGGGCCAGAGACCAACGTTTATTTGACTCGCCGGCTGATGTGAACATTTCCTGTGATGCCAAGGTTGGCGCTTTGAAATGGTCGTCAGCACTGCTTAGGGAGTTATAACTATAGCTTCGAATGCTATCGCTCGGAGAGTCACTGTAAGGGCGTGAGGCACGGCTGGTGACGGACTGTGTCACAAATTCCGCCTCTTCAGGGTGATGATGAATATGGACAGAAGTGGTCGTCGATGGTGCAGTAGACGCAATGGATATGGACTCATTGTCCGAACGGGCAGTGGCACTGGCTCGAGAGGCTTCCCCTCTGCCCATCCCACTATTGAATAAGTTTCCAGGAAGATGTACCATCCTCTGAGTAGGTTGGATGCGGTACATGTGCTCCATCTCTCGCTTCAATTTCATGCGGCGAAAAAGGTGATATACATTGTCATTAGTATTAAAAATGTGGTACAAGTCTCTGGCCTTGGGGGTCTTGACCGTATAATGCGCCAACTCTTGCAATAAGAGACGTATCAATTGCTCCAAGACCACGGTAATGTACACCGCCATGTGGGCCGGAAAGTGCGTTAAATTGGGTAATCCGCCCACTGGTTGACTAGAGGAGTCCTCCCGCGAAGGAAGGGAATATATCAAGAGTCCTTGTTTCACAGGGGTCGGGGGCGTTAAAATTCCGCTCACGTTACCCATTGTGCTATGAGCGAGACAACTGTGGTAAAGGTGGTCCTTGAGTTGGGAACGATCACATCGTAGAGGCGTAGTGGTAGAATACCACCCCCTCAATTCTTCCCCTGGCGTACTGGAGGATGATGACGGGGTGGCTTCATCTGGGACTGCGGAAACATTGGGCTTCCCGTCACTGGTGAGCCATCGTTGAGTAAGATTCAAAGAAATGCGATTGGTCGTGGGATGTTTAGTCTCCTTTGTACCGTTTAGTACTTGGAAAGTAGGGCGTGAGAATGGACCAGACCTGTACAACAATTGGTTCATACTTTTACGATCACCTTCCCGCTTGGGTTGGACCGGAATCTGGAGCAACGACTTGACTTTGCGGTTAGCCCAGTAGAGGGCCTCTGTGGCGAACGATTCGGCGGGGAATAAAGTATAAAAAGCAGCGTTCACCATTTCCATATCTATGTGGATAGCGGAAGCCGAATTACAGGGTGAAAAATCGAGTGTATCCACCAGTAGGTCTAAAACCTCGCGAACGAACTCGTGAATGTGTTGCACAATGAAGCCAGGGATACGGCCCCCACCATGTTGTGCAAAAATTGCTTCCGCTGTGGTCAATGACAACAGTCGCCCGCGTTTTCTACTGTTTCGAAAGGGAAGCCGCATATTTTTATGCAAGTCGTGAGTGTAGACTTTACAAAAAAATTATTACATGGGTTGCCAAATTCGATAAGCATGGAGTTTAAGCTTTGTTCCGAGTTTGTCACGAATAAATAAATAAAAAATCGGGTAGTAGGCTGTGTTTACACCATACCCTCTACACTGGCGTAAAATATTCCGAATAGTGAGCAACAATGATAAGAAGGAAGTGAATAAAACTACCGTAACGTAGCCAACCACAAGAACTTTTTGAGCATTAAACCAAAACTAAGAAAAAACACACACTGGTAGTTACTGCGACAGAAGTTAAGCTCCTACACAAGTAAAGGGTAACATAGGGAAAATTACAGGTTGATGGAACAGGAGGAAAGAGGGAGCTATAACAACGTCTAAAATAGATAGAAGAGTATGACCGTTAATTCGGACAGCTATACACGAAGCGTTTCAACTCTTATTGCTACAACATATTTTTTTTTCAATTTTTAAGTGAATAACAAGAAGATGAAGGACGAAAAAGAAAAGTTTACGAATGTAATACAAACGCAGGAATTAATGTGCACCACAAAAGGTATAAACGAGGGTATTCTTCTAATACGGTGACTGTGGTGCACATCACTGGTGCCTTCTTCCCACTAACAGCATCAGTAACTAGACCAATCATCGACAAGGACAAGGAGCGATCTAACAACCCTAGCGAAAAAGGGCCCAGGCCAGTGATGTACCTGGGGTAGCGCAACAAGGTTGAAAGACAAAGAGCTTATTCAACGCACACTAATTGCAACGTTTAAAAAGTCCGAATGTTTACATGTATGTGTATTCACAATTCAGGTTTTTCTTCTTTATGACCAACATTTTTATAATTGCTAACTTTATGCCACCTCACTCCTTTTTTTAGGTACTATTCGTGGAGCAGTAATAAATTTACACTGTGAAATCGAAAGCAGGATCAAGCTAGACTACCTTCCCCTTGGCTCTTCTCCCGAAATCGAATCGTACTGTACAGTTGGACAATTTAGGAATGGTTTCCATGTTTGCTAAATTAGCAAATCCTCGTCGGACTTACCCGGCTTAATTGTGAACACCCAACAAGCCCGAGGCCTACCGTTGGCGGAAATGTAAATACTATTCACAGTGTGTCACCTCCAGCTTAGTCCGGCTTCAATAATATCTTGAAGGAGAAGGACGGTTGGTCATGTGGAAGTTGTGTCGTATAACCCCGAGGGGATGGTCATGATTGTCCGCAGAGGCTTGGAAAAAGTGTTCCTCATATTTGTGGACCTGAGTGAAAAACGCTTGATTGCTTTATAATCGCCTGTGTAGCTCGTGAACTAACCAATTAGGTAATATTGCGAGTGTGGATTATAACCAGTGATGTTTGGTAAATCGAAAAAATAGCCGATATAAATTGATTAGCACCCATTTCTAGGCATTGAGCCATGCCTCGTCTCGCTTTATCATGCTCCGGCCTAGGGTGGTTCCTAACGCTAGCTACGGTGGTAAATAAGTGGAATGTTGGTAACCATGAAGCATGTGTATTTATCATCACCGAGTGTTACCGTGTGCATCTGAAAAAGAGCACGATGCCCTTATTTAGCCGTTTCAAAAAAAAAAAAGATACCACTAACATAACGCTCACCTCAGATGATGTGTTTTTCTCATCGTCAGCTTACATCTGTTATGACTTGTTTGGACGATAATAACAGTGTAAGGGTACATCTTATTTAAGACTGTAATCCAAGTACTGCACACCTTGTCCATTGTTGATTTACTGCTGGCCTTAAAACTCACCAGGCCATTTCATCAGGCAATGATTTGACTGTTACCGAAACTGGGAACGAGAGTGTGATGGGATCATAGCCATTTATAATATTAGACTGACTGGGTCATACACATTGCTCCTTCTGCAGAAGTATAATGGTATACATAACCATTTGATCGTATCCCTAAGCATTCCTAAAATATTACAAATTTTTCAATGTATTCTTTATTTTTTTTAAAAAAAAGAGCAAAAATAATTTTATTGGGCATGGTTAGGTAAAGTTACCATTTATATGATATAATATAGGGACAGGTTATCGAGTAACCCACAAATTTAATTAGCTGGTATTGAATTAGGAGTTGCAAATGCCATTATGACTTCTCGGTGCAGCTTGGCCTTATCAGTATTAGAGTAAGGGTTTATGATGGGGAGATCTATTAAAAAATGTACATAACTGGTACCAAGTCCAGCTTAACCGATCGTTATAGCAAAACTGGACACAAGTATATAAAAAATTTATAGGCCGGGATCCACTTCCTCGAGTGACAAAGTTACAGCAAAAAAAGAAAACACCACGTCCTTAATAAAATGATTTGGTAACCCAACCCTCTTCCCCCCGCCTTCCTCTCCGCAACCTGCCAGCTACCAAGGACAAATAATATGGGTGGTTTTTTTTCGACTATATAGCGAAAAATCCACCAGTATTAAATGGATCTCTCACAAAACACTTGGTTAAATTTTTAACTGGTATATTTTCGCTCCAAACCACTATATAGACGGAAAAAAAAACTACCCATATGATAATGATACAAATGTAGTGCAGTTACCCTCCTATCCTCAAATGGCAGGATTACATCCAAATTTGGTATTTTCGGCTTTCCTATTCATTCTACCCCCCCCCTCACATGTTAGCAATAGGATATAGTCCCTCCTGGTTATTCATAACCTAACTGCTGACGCAGTCGTTGATTTTCTGCCCGTAGCTGAATTAGTTCTCCCTGAAGGGTATCCCGCTCGTAATTCACGCCACTGAGTTGCTGGAGCATTACTTCGTGCTTATAAAACAATCGGTGCATTTCGATATGTAAGTTACGAATATCAGATTGTAATACTTCCTGCGTTTCCTGTAGACCATCGCGGGCGGCATTACGTACGTAGTCATAGGAAAAGGACGAGTTATCCAGTTGTGGCGGAGGGACTGATAATACGGGATCACCATCTCCACTTTTTGGCTTGGGAACCGTGCAACTCCTAGTTACATCCTTTGGGGTGAAGGAATCATGAATCCGTTTTGGTGTGGTGATTTTTCGTTCGGCTAGTGATAGATACTCCAATGATGGAGGTTCGGAATGAACATCCTGGGCAAACAGTACTTTACGTTTGACCCGACTGGTGGGACTCACCGAGGGTAATCCGTAATCCCCAGCCGGGCTCTTTCCCGACTCTGAACGCTGGTATTGCTTCAACCGGTTTTTCAGAGCAGACTTGCGGATATTTTGCGGGGTGGTTGTCTGTAGCGTCATTTGATTATCCGAGTTTACGTTAGGGGTGTCTTTGGGGATTCCCGTGCTATTCGCATCATGGCTGTGACCAGGTAACTTCGCCGGAGGATCGTTACGTGCTTCTAGGAAGTCCAACACAGGGTCAGTAAACGAGGACACGGGCTGTTTCTGAGCGGCCACGGGAGAAAATATGTTCAAAATGGAGTCACCTTCCTTATATGAGATGGGGTGGGATTCCGTGGTCGCGGTCGTCTGTTGCTGCGACTCTTGAAACGTCACAGTTCGTGCCGGTGCCGATGGTTCTTGAACAGGGGGTGGTGGTTCCACGGTCGTCACCAATGACGAGGGCTTTTTCGTTGGTTCGGTAACCACGGCCAATTCAACAGGATCGGGCTTAACCATAGGAGGGTGTTCTTTGCGCTTGGAAGCCGAGTAACTGGTCGATGGTAACCAGTTTGTTACAGGCTTGGGGGCTACATACTCTTCCGACGGTGCAGGGATTTGTTCTTGAGAAGAATCGTCAGTGCGATCAGGACTTGGTAATAGATCGCGATGACTGGATGAAGATTTTACTGGGAATACCCTAGGAAGCGGGGACAATGGAGCCCGTCGCTCCTTAGAGGCTGGTTTACCCACTGGGGAAAAGAGTTCCATATAACTTCGGTCCTTTGCCACCATGGAAGTATCGGCTAACGCGGTGGGGGCCTCTGTCGGTGACTGTACTGGTGGTACTAAAGGTTCTGGTGTGAAGTGGTTCGCTATTTCCGGCCCGGAATTTTTCTGTGCAGCAGGTTTGGTATCTACCCTTGGCAGTGCGTGGGATGTATTATCATCACAGATATTATGGTAGCGTTTATCAATGATGGTAGACAACGACGGTACGGTCGACGCATCAGGAACTGTTAACGAAGTCGACGACGAAGGTACCATGGTAGATGTACAAGGATCGTTATTCTCTTTATTCGGCACCAGACCTTTCCTTGGTGATGCCAATGGTCGAGCCGAAGATGTGTCCCTTTTAAGGGGTAACAGGTCAAAAATACTAGAGCGGGGTTTCACCGGATCAATTTCGGCAACGGATTTGGATTCGTTCCAACGCATCTGAAGGACATCCAACGGAACGCATGCTTCATGAAAAACGTTTACCGAGACGACTGCCTTGGGTTTGTCTCCCACCGAGGTTACCCACAAGGGCTTGGCGGGCAATTGAGTATCCAAGAGTAAAACTTGTCCCGTTACCGTTCCGACAAAGACATGGTGCCCGTCGCGATGAACCGCCATGGCATTTAATGGATGGGTAGTACTGGTGGAATCCGCAACGGTACGCTTTAAAAGGTCAAACGTCACAATCTTTTGATCTAACCCTGCCGAATATAAAGTATAGGCGGATTGCGGATGGAAGGCCAATCCCCGCGACGGAGCATTGTGGGCCCGGGAGAATAACCGCACAGGGGTAGCTGACCGATGGGTATCCCACACTGCCACCGTGCCGTCTTGGCTAATGGCGGCCAAGGTATGTTTACGTTTGGCGGAAAAACACATGGCGCTAATGGCTTGTTTGGTGCCAAATTTCAACTCTGCTTTGGTACCCGTTTTGCGGTTGAATAGCAATACCTCACCCCGCGTCGACCCACTCGCAATAAAACCTTTATCCACACTCAACGCCACAGCCGTCACCGTCGTTTTGTGAGTCTGAAAAGACTGAGCAATACATTGGGCCTGTCGGTCCCACCGTCGCACCTGACGAGCGGACCCTCCGAATACAACCGTACGTGAATCCGACGCAAACTCCATAGCGTGAACCGACTGGTTTTCAGAGTGTTCCGTCGGTTTAAACACGGGGAACGCTTCCACGAAGTCGCCCGTCCACCGGTAGATTTCAATCCAAGGTGCATCTCCACCCACCGCCAATAGTTGTCCATCGTGACCCCACGCCAAACACTTGATCTCCACTGGTCGTGACGTCCATTTGATTTTGGCAAGTGCAGTAGGTAACTGGCTAAACGGCTTCCAATGGCTTACCCGTCGAATGGTATTCGCTGTTAATGGGGTCGCAATGTTCGTACCGGACGGTGTACCCAGTGACCATACCTCCACGGTATCGGTGGAGGTCACCGCCAACAGGGGCACCGTGGCGCTTGCTTTGCTCATGGTGTGCTAGAATCAAGGTGTATACTAGAGAAAACTTTGAAGAAATAGTAAGGAATTGTACCAAGCACCCTAGTAGGGAAGAAGAAAAAAAAATGTAAAGAGTGGTTGTAAAGATAGCCAAGAATAAGCCTGTATGGAGCGGAATGAAGATAAAAAAATAAAAACAAAACAAAGCAACACTATAAAGGTGATGCCGAACATTAAGTTGATTTTCCAGGGAACCGACTTGTAGTAAAATGTCCAAAGCACTGGAGTTTAGCTTTGCGACGAACAACTCTGTTTCCAAAGCGAACAGAAAATAATAACAACTGGTACACTGTAAAAGGTGTGCATCAGCTAGAATTGGCAATGAGTGTTGAAAAATACGAAGCGAATGAAAGTGTGGAGCGGTAATCAAGGGAAGGGGAAGGGGAAGGGGGAGGACTGGAGATCAAGTTTCTGCAATTACTTTATCAGCCAGGCCTTTGGATTAGCACTCAGCTGCCTGATATTAGCATTCCTACGGTATTACAGTGTCTTTGCTGTTTTCTCCTCAAAGGTCTATGTTATATTTTTAAACCCTGACCAGACCTTGTTTACAGAAACAGGTGCCCCTTTCTCCTAAAAAGGATTGCGTGACCTATTAGGATGGTGTTACTCTTTCCATCTGTTTATTTACATTGTAATGATGGGCGAATCCTACACTAGGCACGTGATCTACATCCACATTGTTTATTTTCATCCTGGTCTTTTAACCAACCAACAGACTCGATAATCCTATAAGGATGTAAACTACTTCATTTTATGAAGAACAAGGGGAGCCCTGGACTAGTCTGTAGCAGGTCCATTTTTCTATTCGTTTAATGTATCATTATAACAAAAGTTGCTTCTCTACGATGGATAGTGGACCAGATGAGGTCGACAATAATCATTACATATTGGACACTGCTGTGGGTCCACACTATTGAATTTTGACTCAGTGCTCTTCTAACAGTTGTGCGCTACCCATTGCTAACAGTGAGAAATTTTTCTTCGACTTTTGAACTTCATTTTTCTTTTTTTTTAAAAAAATAGCAGGTGAACCATGTTCCTTTTCTAAGCGTAACGGTAAGTGATGTGACCGTTTAAATAATTTTGCTATTGTGACTCAATTTTAAGTTGTAATAACAGATATGAAACAACCGAAATTCCTGTGACTAAACCGAGAGATGTGGTTCACTAGAAAGGTACAACAAATTAGAGCTAGCCCCTGATATGTCAAACCTTTCACATGCCATTGATAGATAGCGTTGTAAAATTTTATAAAAAGACAGTATCAAGTAAAATACAAGGTGAGATAGACAACGGTTTACATGCCACAAGTAAATGTGGGTTAGAGTGTGATTAGGTCACCAACGAAATGAAACGGCACGAAGAGTACCTTAGTTGAGGAACAAAAGTAACACCGGCGGTAAACACGCCAGACTTGTATTATTAAAATAATTACACGGGAAAATAAAAAGTATTTTAACACAAGCAGGATCGTTAATTTCTTTCTTTTTTTTTTTTGATTCAACAAATTAAAGAAAAAAAAATCTAAACGACAGTGGTGTGAGGGTGAACCATCAGCAGTTCCAATCAGTTATCACATATTCCCAGGCCTTCCATGTTTCCCTGAACGTCTTGTAGGAGAGTCATACTCGTCTCGGATACTTGGTCACCACCAAGCCATTATCTTCCCTGCAGAACGAGCTAGTCAGTGATTTCGACTATCTTGGCGGGGCTGTTCAAATTCCAATAAAATTCACATTGTTCGAGGTACTGCCGCATGGTGGCGAGACAAACCAAAGCTTTGTTTCGGTCTTCTTCACAGGATGCCCGGTTGGCCATCCGCTGGAACACTTGAGAGATGGCGGCTAATTCCAATGGGGCGTAACCCACTAATTGAGTAAATGACACATCCGAACATTGTTCAATTAACGTCACCGTATTCATTGCCGCTTGGATACACTGCTGCCAGGCGTAATTACGCACGCTATCAGGAAATCGTCGCTGACGGTGCACCTCATAGTGTAGAGCGATGGTGAACGAGTAATAATAGATGCAGTTGGACACGTACCAAATACGGTCCATCCTGGTCAACGGTGTAGGTTTGTGACGGACGGCGAGATCATGGCGGTCGTGCCACTCTCGCAACAGGCGTTCTACCTCCTGGTAATCATGGTCGAAACGCTGCGGTGGGTAATCGTGCGGCCGAGTTCGAATAATATTTTTTAAATGGAGTAACTGACGAAGTACCAAAAGAAGCTCTATATGTTGTGAGTATCCCTCATAAGGCCGTAGCTCCGATTCATCACTTATATTCGGAACAAACGTGGGTGCCTCCCAGATGACCTCGGCCATCGGTAAGTGGAGAGGGATTTCGTTTTCAGGGACGACAAGCTGGGCATGCAGGTATCGCGCCACAAACGTATCTAGGAATATGTAAGCATACCATAATCGGCGAACAGTCTCTTTTAAAACTCCACCGTCCTGAACACCTTCCAAGATCGGAATGGTGGCCACCTGGTCGACCCGATGAAATTGAAGTCCACGCGACATAGATAGCCCCGTTTCAAAGTACCCAAAAGCCTTGTACTGGTCGCCGCACATGATTTCGGTAAGAGTGATCAGGAGGAGGGTGGCGACAATATCGACAGTAGGACACACATAGTCGTCGTTGATGATCGAACGGGCGCGTTCTAGAAAGTCCAATGCTACCATGTTGGCCCCTGGGATAATTACCTGGGGGCGTTTGGAAACGCGAACCGCAATGGCGTACATCGCGTAGAGTATCGGAGGGTACACGGTTCCCTGGTGGAGCTGTGTCAAAAAGGTGGCCTTGTGTATAAAAGGAATGTGCGGGTGGAAATGGTCAAAGTAGTCGATAATCATTTGGTTGTGCACTTCCAACGAAGGGCGAATGGTGCGTAGTGGCGAAATGGGCTGGGCATTGAGGAATGGTGGAGATTTCGTACGGGTCGGGGTGGCCATCGCAAAGGATATTGAAGGTGAATCGTGACTACTGAGGGTTAGATGGGTAGGGGTACCACTAGTGTCGGTCACTGCGAGCGATGAAGACTGGTGCACCGATGAAGGGGATCCCGACGCGGAAAAGGTAAAAGGTTTACTTGCTACTGCATCGGGAGCAGGTAGAGAAGGACCACTACTGGATAACCCACTGAATGAAGTGGCTGCTACGGATGATAACATGCGTCGGTTTAGATTAACGAGGGTTGATGAAGGCCGTTGCTTTAACGGGGCCAACATCACGTCGCTGGAAACGTTGGTCGGGTCGGAGACACCAGATAGTAATGCTGGAGATTGGGGAAGAGGAAACGGCCGAGCCACCTCTGGTGGGGCCACTTGGTTCAGTGGAGGTAAAGAGATTGGGGGACCTGACCTCTGAGGTGCTGCTGGTGGATTCCCAGGGGTATACCATCCCGAGCGCCCCGGAGGACTATAGGTGGGAGAGACGTGAGTCATACCCGAGAAACGCCGGTCGGATAGGTTATTATAATCCCACGAGCTGCTACGCCCGGAGGCGGACTGTACTGCAGAAAAAGGAGGTGGTGGTGGAGGACCAGAGTCACCAAGGGCCCTAGATGGACCACCCATCATGTATCCTAAGTGGGAGAGTCCACCAGGATAAGACGAGGCTTCCCCTCCAAATGGTGAAGGTGCGGAACGCGGGGACGACACCAACGTGCCGGTGGCGGCACCGGCTGCATTGCCATGTTCAGTAATGTGCAGGGGTTCTAACAGTCGGTCGACCTTGTCCGATCGGTCTTCCAAAGAGCGGAGATAATTACGCTTGGCTGCTTTGGGAATAGGTTGGGGAGCGTAGAAACATGTGGCATTCCGACGTACGCAATTGTTGCATTGGGGCCGGGTCATGTCACATTTTATCTTGCGTTGGCGACAATTGTGACAAGCATACGTTCGGCGTTTGGGTAAACTCTCGACTGGAATGGGTAGGTTGGGGTTTATCATATCAACGTCATTGGGCATGGTGCGATAACCATAAAAGTGCCGTTGAATGCAACGGACCCAAGGTAGCACAACCACTCGGTAAATAGACGTAACGAATAAGTCAAGGAATAGATACAAAAAACCCGGCTGTTCTAAAGGAGCAGGAAAGACGGCCCGGTCAAGTCCAACTTTGGTAAACGCTGAGGTTTGGACAAAGCAGTTGACCGGTTACTGCACAGCAACAAAAAAAAAGACAGTGGGAAAGAAAAAAAAAACTGGTCTAAAATAAGTCCGGTAACGGCGATATCAGTCGAATTGGTAACACAATGTAAAAAAAAAAATAACGCCGACGCGTTCTGCCTAAACAAGCAATAAAACCTTTTCCGATATGGTCGACAAGGCTATTGGGCTGGGGTAGCATACAGTGGAAATCTTCGGGGTCACAGGAAGAGTGAATATAAAGGGATAAAAAATGGCAGACGGGTTCCACCACATACAAACAGGGATCCAGCAGAGGGTAATAGACAAGGGATGACACGAAGTAGATCAAAAATGGAGCTCGACACTTGCCATACGTATCATTACGGTAAATGGTATTTCCCCAGCTAGTGTGGGATTCCACAAACACCGAATAGAAAAGAATGAGGGCTACGTCAGAAGAACGCAGGTGAATATAAGAGGAAGAGAGTAGAAAGGGAGGAAACCGGTAAAAGAAAAGAACGAATGCTGATACTGTACTAAGTTGTCCCTAGGAATACTGTAACACACTACAGTTCAACAAGGTAAAAAATGGCTATATTCTCCGGAAATATGTAACTGATGGACGTGCTTTGAGAACCCCGCGTATCTGCGCCGGATTACGAGTAAACGATGGGAGAAATATGCCCAATTCGGACTAACCATAAACTTTCCAAGCGAAAATGAAGTCTCCCCACGGAGGAGATTAAGCATCCAGAGTGTAAACCAAATCTAGTACAAAAAGGTTCAAAGTCAAAGTGAATCCCGGGTTGATAAAAGGGAAAACTAATACCCAGCCAGCCGTTTGTCCAACAGCCAAAGTGAAAAACACGCAAGGTGAATCTGGGTCCAACCATGCATCGTAGAAAAAAATTAGACTAAGCAACAACTTGGAGGGAAAACTAACTAAATTTCTTCACCAAAAACAAGTAGGGTGACGGATAAATACCTGAAATGTTGATCACATATAAACGTCCACCTGAAAGAGATGTAGAATACCCAGGGCTGGGAATTAGAGCCAGATCGCTCAGAAGTAAGGAATGGTCACACAATGTAATGGAACTAGTAATAGCAACAATAGTGGAAAACGGGCACAATGCCAGCGGATGGCGCCGTAAATAAGGAGAAAGGGCTGCAAGTAGGCCAACTCCGCCACAGTCACAAAATTTAACCCTCACTCACACGTCGGAAAACCCTTGCGTAAAAAAGGTAGAGGGCAAGGGTTGAGCAAAAAGTTACCAGGGTGCAACTCCTGTGTATGAATAGTAAAAAAAAAGAGGAATAATGCAAGCCCAAGACGATGGTGTGGAGTTTTCCCCCCTTTTTCTGCGTTATCCCAACGTGGTCTATAATGAAAACAAGTGTCAGTGATATAATAAGGGGGTGGAGTATACAGCGAGTCTGCAACCATTCCGAGCCACAATGAAATCAAAACAAGTCGTCACACCAAAAATCTCCAAAAATGGACGGTTTTAGGGGGACAAGGTTCAAGTGAATAAGGATGACGAAATTACCGAGGAAATGTCTCCCTTTGGGGGAAAGCCCAATAATAAAATAAATTATTATATACAGTGAACCACAACACCGAATGAACGTGAATGGAAAAAAAACATAGGTTGTTGTGAAAGGCGAGATCGCCGACTTTATATAATCAGAAAGGTGGGAGGAGACAGTTAACCCCGTTAGGTCCCATCAAAAAGGCTTTACAGGAAAACCCCGCCGGAATAAAAGAACGAATATATAAAGAGAAAGGGCACGATCGGTCCAATAGAAACCCAGTCCACCGTCCACGTCGGGTCCGTCGACCGACCAATCCTGGTCAGAGATGCCCCACCGCCTTTCCCGTGCTTCACTTTGAAAGAATAGAGGAGTGAAAGGGAGAATAATCAGGTCCGAGTTTTCACACTTGGTTACAATGTAGAGGAGAGCAGCGCCAAGAACTTGGACAAAGTCCTATGAGTATCCTTGGGCGGATGTGTGTCACCTCCCCCGGCTGTAATCCTACGCAGTTCTTCCTTTGGACACTGTGGCCACTCAAAAATATAATCTGGACTTTTAACCTTTGCCAATATCCCACATCAACCCTACACTCCACAATACATCTAAGGTAGTAGCCATGGTCATCTCGAGGTAAACGATATACATTTAAACCCACCCACCGTCTTATTCTTGACGCATGGTCAAGCTAACCGTACGCTGGAGGTAAAACAAAAGGGAAGGGGTCGACAAGTACAATATCCTTTATGGTTATCACTCCCTTGTGAAAATCAGAGTCATCCTCCCAAAAATATTACACTTCTTTTTCATGTGGCTCCCAAACTTACAAATTCACTCTTTACCACTGAATTCGTTGATATAATGACACAGTGGGAAGAAAGGGTACAGCCCTTCCCTGAGTGGTCCAGAGAACGGAGAACTTGGCGGTTTCCCACCAGCTCTGTCCTCCCACACCTGGGCGGCGTTCTCAGCAGAATTCCCCACTTCCCTTCACCACTGACGTAGGTCCCTCATGACATTTTGGTAAGGGATTCCCCCGAGTTCTCCAGGTGTGGGGCAAAAAATAAACCCGTAACTTTTCCTATTGGAGAGATTCGACTCGGTTTTTGTAAATCCGAAAAGTATATCCCCGGAAAGGTATAACGTGGCCTTATTTTTTATATGTAAAAAGTGAGGGTTATACTAAGTTCAACTTCAACTTTCACTAATACTATGACGCAATCAGATCATAGATGGGTATATTACGTTATTCACGAACAACCTACTGGTGAACCAAGACCTTTGTTCTCCATTTTGGAGTATAGCTGACCCCGTCAACTAGCTAAACCACATCAAGCGGTTTTATCTTGAGTAGCGGGCCCTGCACCTAAAGTGGTAATGAAGTGAATGTGGACTTGGGCATGTTCCGCCGACCTGGCTATTCCGACCATAATGGACCGTTATATTGCAAGGAGATTGGTGGACTGTCCCATGAGCATAGTGTAGATTATCGGTATATTGTACATTGTACTATGAGGAAAGGGGGGAGCGAAGGGTGCAAGATGGGGCGGCGTTGCAGTGTATATGAGAAAACCATTGTCATTAGTGAAAAAATATTTAAATACGCATTTTTAACCAAGTTTATCCAAGCTTAAACTAGATTTGTGCTGTTATATTCTTAGAGAAAGGTAGCTCAATGGTGAAACCAAGCCTCATATTTTTTTCACCAAAAGAAAACACGTCGTCAATGTGACATAGTACAAAACACTACTGCAAACCTACTCTGCTGTACGAACCTGTGATTTTGTGGTAAATATAACCAGACCAACCGTTATTTTTAATCACAATGATCGACGTGGGTTGATTCCAAATTTAGGAACATCACAGGACGGTTTAGAACGCTAATGACGCCCCTAAACTAGGTGTATGAATAGCTGATAATTGAAAAAAAAAACCGTCCTTCCAAATGCGAAAACAAACACTTCGCTCGCTCACTCACTCACTCACATCGCCGAAATAAATGAAACGAGGCCCACAGACACACCTGCAGTATTGGTATTTTCTTCACAGCCTTACCGACGGGCCATTGGTTTGGAATCAGCCTCCTAAAACGAATACAGTAATCGTGCTGCCTAGTAAGGGGTGGTAGGAGGTTGTGTATGGGTTACTAATACTGCCTTGTGCTATAATCTGGTAGGTTGATAATAATAGGCCACTGTTAAAACAGTCATATAATCTCATCAATTTCATTCGATAATAACGTACCAATAGTAAATCCCAACTAGTGGATGGATATGGACGAACCCACAAGAAAAAAAAAAAAAAAAACTTCCACTTTTTGGGCATTGTTGTATTATTCTTTTCCTTATCTTTTCCCCATTCCAACTTTATTTCTTGGCTATTGGTCACCCCAAATTATCACTCTATATACCACAGGATGATGGTGTACGTATATATTCATTCACCCACATGTAGCCAACGCGCTCTTAAGGTCAGGGTGGCATCATGTTTTATTTTATTTTTTCTTTTGTAACCTGTTTACGGTGTTATGAATTTCAAACATCATTTCCATCTTTTACATTACCATTTTTGTTGGATATATTGGAACATCTTTTGGGGATGAAATAAAATCTTGTCAAAAAATAAAATGCTCACCAGTGCGAAAGTGCCCACAATGAATCTGGTGAAAGAGAATGAGGGATTATACTCTAAATTGGCATCGAATCAGTCCGCCAGTCACGATAGGAGTTTACAATCCAATGGTATTTACACCGATAACCAACAGATGATGGAAGAAAACCGAACCAACCCAATGAGGGGGACGATCCTATTCAGGGGAATGTCGTTCACTTTCAATTATATGACTTTTCGGATGTCTGCTGGGTGTGTGTGTGGAACCGAGTAATACGAATCACTCCCAAAAAAGGAAAAATGACGGATATTTAGACCAATGATAACTAATGTAACAGTTCGTCACGTTCACCAATAAGATAAACCAAAGTACACTATCACCATTTGACATCCGTAAAATCCGTCTGACAATAAGTTGGAACCATTGGACATGTAGATAGTTATTATCATCATCGAGAAATAAGCGGGGGAGGTGGAAGGCGGCCTACTTCAAGTTGACATTGTTTTGTAATCCCTTGCGTTTATCCCTTGATTCTGGCTAAAAGTAAGTCCGTGTATTAGCCTAAATTTTGCTGATGGACGGACATACCATCAGCAAAAATATCGTAAGTGAACACCCACATTTTGACCTGACCATAGTGTAGAGCGCCACTGTCCATATAGTGATGATATTACCTGTTTACCACTAAAGTAATTTGAAGATATTCAAGCGGTGCATGAGGATGGAGAAGTGAAAGTCATATTATTTAGCACGGAAGATGACCGACAAGAAACAGCGGGGCAACGTCCAGAAGTGTGCGAAAGGCGACGAAAATATCCATAAAGGTCCTACATGTCTAAACTTTTTTTCCTAGTTTCAAAAGTTGATATCCTTTTACTGACACTAGATAGAGCGTCCGTTTTAGACTCGCACGGAAAAGTTTGCCAATTGTGATTATTGGTAAACTTTTCTGCAGTATAAAATTCAAGAGGATCCTAAACAAGTTCAAAATTTAGAGTGCGGGCGCGGACTTGGCAAAGCGTGGTAATTGGCTAATAATCCACTACACTTGGCCCAGTCCTCTGGAAATGGTATCATTTGGATGATTGCAGTACAGCGCATGATAGGACTATCCTCTTTTTGCCATGGAATTTTCGGAAGATCCGAACATTTTGGTGTTTCCTTTTTTATGCTAGTGTTGAGTTCTCCAGGAGTTATGTGGGCCAATAGCCAGTGATTTACTGCAATAGCCAAAGGGACACACGCCTCACAGTGATGTAAGAGTTTACATATACCTTGCCAATTTTTATTTTTACTTTCAGTGTGTGCTGGCCCCCTATTTAGACGGCACTATATATCATTAATATTTCTCAGTGACTTAATTTCTGTAGAGGAAGATAAACGTGGGTCATGTTTCACCCCTTATCCCCAATACTGACGTTGAGGACCCGTTGAAGCCATATTTATTAACTTCTTCCAACGCCAGGGAATTTCATTCAATGTTCGAATGAAGACCCATGTCTTCCGAATTTACAGCCAAACTGATTTAGAAATAAACGTGTTGGATTACTCCACACTTTTATCATTAACTTTAATTTTTGATATTCATGATCACATTGAAGGCGTTGATAATGTCATCCCTTTTTCTATATTTGTAGTTAATTTCCTTCATATGGGTAGTTTTTTTTTCTTGACTATATAACGAAAAATTCGCCAGAGATGAATGTATCTCTCATAATGCCCTGTTGGATAAATTGTAATGGGTACACCTTTGCTCCAATTCGCTATATAGACGAATAAAAATTACCCATACTGTCTCTGGTCCATAATTTAACACAAGTATTACTGAATTCCGAGTATGGTAGAGAAATCCTTAAGTAATTGGAATATTTTTCCAAAACTAGAAAAAGCTACCCCGAAAATAGTGCGTTAATATTTCCCCCAACCAATTTTGGCTGCCATCCACTGTGCCGTTTTGGCAGGAGTGGGCGTTTGAGCCCTTCCGTTATAAACACTGTAAAAGTCATACTAGCCAGCCAAGCAATAAGATTGACCGTAGGCGATAATTCCCTACAGACATTGTGGGCTGGTCGAAAAGATTTACAAGTATTTTACGCATTACTAAACAAAGGTGCTAAAAATGGTTGTAACAGAAAAAGGCATAGTCGAGGATGTTCATTTTAGTGGGAATCACCGTATGTACACATTTGCCACTCACGCTTTGTGTCACCGGCGGTGTCCACGGTGTACCAAAATCCCCTGTTAACCAATCCGAAATATTGTTCCCTGTGTTTTGCTTACCACCACCCTTCTTTGTCGGCAATATTGGTGCTCACATATGGGAGATCTATAAGGCGCAGTGTCGGCGGAATAACCAGTTACGGAGTGTCTGCTTTAAAGTTCTCAAGGCGATTCACTGGGAATATGAAACAAGCACACACTCTATTTATATATATATATTTCTTCGCAAAGGAAGCGTGATTGTAATTTGGAGAGTCGAAAAGAGTACTGTTGTGGTTAAACAGCTCTAGTCCCACGTTGTATATATTATATTGTATAATAAAGTATATGGAATGGGTCGATCCTCATTATAATGTGATGACTACGAGCCGTCACATTGACTATGAGAGTGGATATTTACCACCTGACTTCATAATTACTGCGTCGTATCCTCACCAGAGTTGTACATCCATACTATCGTCAATTTATGGAAACGGTCATCCATATGAAAATGATTGCGGTTGATGTATTCATTAGATATGGTGACCACGTCTGGTTTCTTCAATGAGGTTTCCTCATAAAGCAACAAATGGTGGCCAGAAAAAGAAAACAAAGAAATGTAATGAATTCCTCACTTAAACATTGCCCTTTCATCGTCATGACTAATTATGAGTTCATTATTATAAACATTATCTAAAATTCTGAAAAGCGCGTTCGATAGGTGGCTATGAATTGGCTAAAAAAACAACTAATCTATAAATCTGTCATAAAGTACAAAACAACAATAACCAACCGATACAGACGGATACCATTTCACTCTTTCGTTTCAACTAACTCTCTAGGATTAATATAAATATACGAATGGGATATTAGCGTTAATACATTAAATTTTGCTACAAAACCAACGTAACGGGAAAAGCAAAGCGCACATTACATCCTCTCCCGATTATTTTGGCAAAGCAGATGTCCTCCCTAAATGCTTCCACAGCATTCGGGTAATGGTATCCACATCACGATCCCGGGCTCCCCCGTTGCGCTGCAGAATTCCCGGATTACTAGTGGCAACATGTAAAACTTGACTCACGACGAATTTTAGAGTATCTGGATCCAAACGGGGAAAATTTGGTTGATTACCACTAGAAGTTTGTACTTCTTGGCGGAGAAAAGGGTGTTGTAGAAGTTCGGGAATGGTCATCCGTTGCCGACTATCCCGTTGCAAACAACTTTTCATCACGCTCAGTAATTCGTTGGGAATAGTGATTGTTTGGGTCAAAGGGGTTGTTGCTTCGCCATTTACAGCGGTGGCATCTTGACTATCGGTACGAATTTCCATAACGTTGGGAAAACTAATGGGGAAATTCGGGTCAGGAATAGCCCGTAATTTCGTATAAATATTTTTTAAATGGGCAAAAGGCGTACGGCCGTACACCATCTGGTAAAGAATACACCCCAGAGACCATACGTCGCTGGCCCGACCTAATTTCATACATTTCCTTGCTCCCGGTATGGTGGCATTGGTATCCTCGATTGCCTCGGGGGACATGTAATTTACGGTACCGATCTGGTGTTCCCGGTGGATATTGGTGGTATCGTTGGCGATAGCTTTGGCAATCCCGAAATCAATCAATTTGAGCGAACCGGCCACTAGTAGAAAATTGGCTGGTTTCAAATCGGAATGAACAATTTTTTCTTCGTGTATGGCGTGAACGGCTTCCAACATTTGCTCCCAGTACATACGGATAAAGTTTAGGTTGAGTGGTTTTTCCTGGTGTCGTTGGAGAATATGGGCGAGGTCAATTTCACCACACTCCATGGCAATTAGAATATACCCCTTGGGATAATTAATTTCGGAATTGACAAGTCGAATAATGTACTCGGAATGGGATAACCGCTGGAGTAGTTCAATCTCGTTGATGTAACCCTTGATGGTAATGGGGTCGGCCTTGGATAGGGCGACCTTCTTCACCGCCAACAGCTGATTCGATTGACTCATGACTTTATACACTTTGCTACTTCCGCCTCGACCCAATAGTCCTAATCGTACATGGGGGATACCATTGATATAAATATATTTTCGATCGGGAGGGGGCGGCAAAGAAGCCTGTACGGGGACAGCTGGTGGAACGTACGTTGGTGGAGGTAATGATATGGCTTCTACCGCAGCCGGTGGAGCAGCCCCATGAGCGGCTGACCTTGACGAAAGCGGTGGGGATGGAAATGCGGAACTCTTGACCTCGGAGGCTGATGTGGTAACTATCGGGGGTGAAGGCAGAGGTTGGGACAAGGAGATGCTACCTGGTGCAGGGTTATCCCTTTTGGGAGGGGAGACATACTTGGTAGACGAGCCACTCGATCGAACTCGAAGGTCGTCGGTGGAAAACGGAGAATCTGAATTCACTGACTTGGGTGTAGTGGATGAATAGGTGGATGACGGTCGAGATCCTGAGCGTATCGACCTTATGCTTGACGAACCAGCGGGGGTAGTGGCAGTAGACGAGGATTGCTGTAATGTAGCACTGTTTCCTGTGGAAGGCAAACGTGGAGAGATATGTGAGGGGGAAGTCTCCGATTGGGGTGACGGGATGCCAGACGGTGTCCGGTCTACAGTGTTCCGGAAAGAGACTTGTCGTTTGACACTACTGTGAGATTCTTCAGAAACGGACCGCGTATGGTCCAATGTGGGTTCACAGGACCTTGACCAACTGGGCGGTTTGGTGTCCCAGGGCGTGGTCATACCTTGGGACTGGTTGGATTTCACCGGTGCTGGAGTGGTCGTCTCGGTGGATTTGGCGGCTGCTGACTCCATCGATACCGTGTTGAACTGCTGGCGAAGTTTGGAAATTGGCGACGTAGTTTCTTTTTCTTTGGTACTATTATCACGGTTGTCCGATATTGGCAGTGATGTTGGAGTGATATGCTCTGGGGTGGTTTCACTGTCCAACCGCCAATCGAGTCCCAAATCGTCGGTCATGGTTTTTCCCAAACCAAAGCCTTCGTCCGCAATATCGAGATTGCCCTCTGTGTCGCCACCCACCGGTAATGAACGGACAGGAGGGCCCAGCCCAATCCGTCCTCGTTTCCAACGGCTGTTTTTGGAGGCCGTGGTCCTTGGCTCTAATCCCTTGGTAGGTTTATTTGCAGCAGGAGTCGTTTGTGACATATTTATCCCAGAGAGTGTGGTGACCAAAGGTTGGTTTTGGTAGCAAATGAGGGCTTTCTTTTATGAAACGTAAACCAGTGTCTAGTCAAAGTAGGGGAACGGGGGTACAGATGGTGTGGAATCTCGTAGCTGTCACTACAGCGAGAATAGAAAAAAAAATATGTTGTTCCAACTAGAAATGTTGACAGCGAAAGAATAAAAATATTAATAAAAAAAAAGAAAATTAAAAGGCAAGTGAGAAAAAAAAAGTGCCAGTATAGACGAAACATATAGTCGTGGGTTGGCCTGTATCCATTGGAAAAAAAAGATGTTGGACTTGTATTGCAAAGGAACATGGCGGAGTACCCCTAAGAACATGGTAGAGTGGTGTAGGATATATTAAGTGGACCTTGAGGGAACGAAGAGTGAAGGGCACCGCCCTGCGTATCCCGCGTGGAAAGTTAAAGGTGCGACATTGCCCCTCTCTGCTTACGTCCCAGGAATATTGACGTGGGGAAAAAACTCCGCTTTTATTCGACCCTGTCATTAATGATCCCTTAGTTTTACGTTGATAGTTCAGTCTTCTGCTCACGATAACAATATTACCATGTGGAGCTTGTGTATTATCGGTAATGATTAGACTTGATTAGTGATCGTTTTTCATGGATGGTGTGTGTGTGTTTGTTTACACCGGATGTTGTTTTGATTTAAGAAACAGTGGCCATGGGTCCAGTTTGTTGGGAAGTCTCAGTCTGCAGGGTGTCATGATTGGGAAGTGCCACGTGATGCTGTTGTAGGAGATCTGAGTTGGGAGCCTCACATATTATTGAGATGTTAGTGCCTATCGCTGGTAGTTTTGACCTTCAATTACATGGACTAGAGATGTAAACCTCTTGGCTTGCTAGAACTTATCTCAACAGAGCAGGACAATGGTAAAGTGGAACGCGTTTTCGACATGAGTTGGTACAAGGATCAAGCACTATGCTTGTGCAGAATATCCTGGAATTTGCCTTTTTTAAAAGGCTCGGTGATCCACTTGGTACATTGTGCCTGGTGGGATAACACCCAGACTGTGCTATAAACATTAATTTCGACGCCAACCTGATAACCGTTGTGTCCGTATCGTCCCTCTTCTTGTTCAAAACCGGCTCCGACATACTTGAGCAGATTTCGTTCAAACCTTGACCTTTAGGATCCTTATAGTCAGACAGGGTACCATGTGTGTCACTAATTTTCCATCTCCGCCAAAGAAAAAAAAACTTTCCCGCAGTTTGGACAGGACATACCCAACGACCACATACGCTATAAGGGTTTCTGTAAGTAGTTCATCCTACTCTGTATTTGTTGTTGGCTATTGTTACACGGACATTATTTTATCCACTCTGGTGGTTACTACACACTGTTCTTTGTTCATGTTTACATTGGTCTTGGCCATATTCTAGGTTCTTTTTTTTTTTTACATCCCTTTCCTGTTTTTCATTTCCAACACCTTTGTCCTTTTCTTTTATCTCCCAATGGCGTTTGTTGCATATTCGGCCTACGGCGGGGATACGGCCATGCATCCAGAAATGACCGAAAACACTTTATATCCCATTGCGGTATTAATCGATGAGTTGAAACACGACGATCTTTCGTTACGTCTCAATGCCATCCGACGTCTTTCCACCATTGCCCAGGCTTTGGGACCAGAGCGTACCCGCAGTGAGTTGATACCGTTCCTAGATGAGTCCATCGAGGACGAAGATGAGATATTGTTGGCCATCGCCGAAGAGTTGGGCGACTTTATGGAACACGTGGGGGGACCTGAACAGGCCCACGTGTTGTTGCGGCCTTTGGAAAATTTGGCGTCGGTGGAGGAAACTGTGGTGCGTGACAAGGCGGTGGCATCCATCAACAAGGTGAGCGAAGGGTTGACTGACGCTGCGTTGGAGACTTACTTTGTACCCATGCTCAAGCGGCTCCATGGGGCGGATTGGTTCACCAGTCGTTCGAGCGCGGCGTGTTTGTTCGCCGTGGCCTACCCTCGCGTATCGGCGGCCCTTCAGGAGGAGATGCGTCAAGCGTACGGCCAATTGTGCCAGGATACTACTCCTATGGTCCGTCGGGCTGCTGCTACCCGTCTGAGCGAATTCGTCAAGGCCTTGCAACCGGAACACGTGGTGAGCGTGGCCATCCCTTACTTTAACTATCTGAGCGTGGACGACCAAGATTCGGTGCGTTTACTCACCGTCGAGTCCCTCATGACCATCGCCACGGCCCTAACGACCGAAGAAGTGGGCCAATATCTGGTGGAGTCGTTCCGTTCCCTATGTATGGATAAATCGTGGCGGGTGCGCTATATGGTGGCCGAAAAGTTTGTGGAGCTCACCAAAGTCATGGCGCCTCATATGTCCAAAGAGGAAGTAATTACAATATTTACGAATTTGGTCAAGGACGTAGAGGCCGAGGTACGGACGGCCATTTGTTCCCAGATCCCCGGCTTTGGGGAATTGGTTGGTCGAGACGACGTACTGGACAAGATTTACCCTTATCTCAAGGAATTGGTCAGCGACCCATCCCAGCCGGTACGTTCAGCGTTTGCTTCGCACATTAGCGGATTGGCCTCGTTGTTTGGTAAGGAAGCTACCCACCAGTATTTGTTGCCTCTGTTCCTACGACTTCTCAAGGACGACTTTCCTGAAGTTCGTCTCAATGTCATTTCTAAACTGGACAAGGTCAACGGGGTGATCGGTATCGAGCTCTTGTCGGAGCAACTACTGCCCGCCATCATGGAATTGGCCGAAGATAAGCAATGGCGCGTGCGTTTGGCCATCATCGAATACATCCCACTATTGGCCACCCAGTTAGGACGTGACTTTTTCGACGAACAACTCACCCATCTCTGCATGTCGTGGCTGGGAGATCGTGTCTATTCGATCCGTGAAGCGGCTACCCACAACCTGAAAAACCTCACCGACGTGTTCGGCGTGGACTGGGCCAAGGCGACCATTATCCCCAAGATCCTGGGTTTGTCCAACCACCCCAATTATCTATATCGTATGACCACCATCTTCGCTTTGACCACTATTGCGCCTTCGGTCACTCCAGAGGTCATTCAGTCGAGCATCCTTCCCACTTTGGAAGGGTTAGTCACCGACGAAATTCCCAATATCCGGTTCAACGTAGCCAAATCGCTCCAAGTTTTGGCACCTATTATGAAACAGACTCCCGAATTGCAATCGCTGTTGGAATCCCAGGTTATACCCATGCTGACCAAACTCTCGCAAGACCCTGATCAAGATGTGCAGTTTTACGCCCAGTGTGCTATTCAGGCTATTCAGACTTAACTCCCAAGTGTCTTGGTTAATCACCATCTACATCTGCTTGTTTTTTTATAGGTATAATAATTGCCTCGTACGCTAAAGATATTCGTGAACGGGTGTTGTCTGGAGAAAGCCGCGTAACATGAAAATGGCTCTACAGCTGCCATTGAGTGATTTTGTTTCTGACTTTGTAGGTTTCAACGGGACCAAAATCAATTTTTACACTACTGTGACTTGGTGTCTGGAGATTATAACTTTTCAAGTCTTGCACCACTCCTTTTTTTTATTGTTGCTGTTTTATGTGTTTAATCCAAACCCACTGTTTTAATTCATACAACTCGTTCTGGTATCTCCTACTGATTTCGCTTATTTGTTTCAATGTGCTTTTTTTTATTTTTGGAAGGGGGGGGGAGTCTCTTTCTCTACAGCTTCTGTTTGGATAGGTTGTTTCCTAACATCAGGCCTTATATTCCCCTCATTGCTCATTTCGTATAATCTAAAGTTGTGGTTCTCATTAAAATTGCTGTTGTCCTCTTTTTTCAAAACTTATTTACCGAAATTTATCTAGTTGATGGCAATGAACCATTTTCCCATTGTCATGTCAAATGCTTATAACTTAAATTTCTCAACCCATTATTTTCGCTTTATCAGTTTTATTGGCAATAAGTGACGATGGCCAATACCATAATAGAAGAGTGTATGACCAGCTTTCCAAGTGGGCATAGAATATTTCTTGGTAATAACTAACGGTTGGCTGTGATTACACTAGTAATTTAGACTCGCACTACAGGGACACTTCCAACCGAGATATGACTGATTGTTTTTCGACCATATAGGGATAAATCCGCCAAAGTTGAATGGGTTGTTCAGAACATCCTATTGGTTAGATTCGTAACTAGTATTTTTTTTCACCAAATCACTACATACATGAAAATAGAGTACCACCCTACCATACTCCCTGCCTTCCCCCTTGCTACTCACTAATTGATAATGGGGGGAGAAATACACAAACACACGAATAAAAAAATAATACTTACCTAACAATTCCCCTTGCAGAATCACCTGACTCTGCCGTCGGAATTGAGCCATCCTGATGCTCTACTCAATACACCTCCTCAGATGAAGGTGAGATCATAGGGCAACTGTTTGTGTAAAGTGGCGATAACCACTTCAGAAAAAAATATTGAAATATCCTAAGGACATCAAACCTACTTAAACACTGGCGTCAATTAACCAGGTTTAAATACCAACATAAATTCATCAGAAATACTGATGTCAGAAAAGCGTAATATGAAACTAATCCAACCAAGCACCACAAAACCATAGTTGGTTTCACCGATGAGAGCCTGACTATTACTGACATTACCTTGTAATCGGCCTCTCAAACTAACAATATGGGTAGTTTTTTTTTTTCAACTATATGGGTGATTTTTTTCCGACTATATAGAGATTTGGAGAAAAAAAAAATATACCAACTAGGATATAACCAATAGGATTTTGTGAGAGGCCCATTGAACTTTGGAGGATTATTCGCTATATAGTCGGAAAAAAAAACTACCCATTTATATAAAATTCGATTCGTTTTTCTCCCTCTTTTCCTCGGAAATTGTTCTTCTGTTTTATCACTCACTCTCTTTCCACCCTTTTCTTCCTTATTGTCTATTCTCCAGAGAATTTCCAAGACAATACCTTTTACTGTTTCCAAGGCTACCTTACTTTATTGATTTGACCTGGAGTGGTACCATCTGGCTTTGTTTACTCTTATTCTTAATAGTACTCATATATTGTGAAAGTTGTATAACACCTGGTACTTAGTAGGGCA
>JAOPJG010000357.1:0-26864 GCA_027478255.1 Dispira simplex | reverse complement strand
TAGCTAGCAACATCATTTTCCTTGTTTTGTTCCTTGCCCTTTATTGTGTTTCCATAAGTTTGTTCAATAAACCTACTTGCCTACACCATTT
Source organism: Dispira simplex (assembly GCA_027478255.1). Classification (NCBI taxonomy): domain Eukaryota; kingdom Fungi; phylum Kickxellomycota; class Dimargaritomycetes; order Dimargaritales; family Dimargaritaceae; genus Dispira; species Dispira simplex. The sequence goes on along the minus strand of JAOPJG010000357.1, from coordinate 26,773 downwards.
GGCACCTGGTCGCCCTATATACCTTGGTTCTTGACACCATATATAAACCCCAGGCAGCTGCACCAGTTGTTGCAGTATGCAACAATTTTCCCCATGTTGGTCTTGACTCCCAGGTATCCTTGTTCCTTGGTGTAGCTTTACACTGAACTGTTTGATACCCTGTTTTGACCTCTCTGGATTATGCCTTGACTTCTTGTGTTTTCTGATTTTGTTGAATAAAGTTAACCTCTCTGTCTATTTTTCTTTGTTTGCCTTCCCTGGCATGGCCCCTATTTCTCCAGGCCTAAGCATTTTTAACATTTACCATGCCTCATGTCTCCTGCTATAACAAAGTCCATATGTATAAGATTGGACTCCAGCTACTTAAAGCACCACCCTACTCTCCTGACCTTGTACCATGTGAATTTTGGTTGTTCCTGCACACCAAGAAAAAGCTGGAGGGTAGAATCTTTGACAATGATGATGAGATTATAGGGGTATATAATGAAGTCCTTGGTTTCCTCCAACAAAGTCTGTTAGGAATTGGATAAACTAACTGCCTTTTAATAAACTAAGATTGAACTAATACTAATGTCATTAGACATATAAACACTATGTAAGTACTATGAAAATAACCTAATATGGAAGAGAGTAAGAGAGAGTGAATCTGAGAGTGAGCACTCAGTGTGCGAACTATATACCAGTGGGTGATGTAAGCAGTAGCTACTCACGTGATATAGACTGTGTCTAGAGACGGATAACAGCCAAATATTAACAAAGTCATTTTTACAAATGTTTTGATGAGTGGTTCAAGAGGGTGCACACAGTACTTGACAATGATGGTAATTACTATAAATAAAATCTGGTTCTTACATGAATTTCATCAAACATTTCTGATAACTAATATTAGCAATAATACAAAAGGAATACCCTTTAAATTCCACATTAATTTACCACGAACAAAGGGTATTGTGAATAGCAAGATTCTACTGATTAATACCAATGAGGGTTAGAGGGGGTTCTACCAAAGCTCTAAACCTGGATAATTAATAAATATAAATGGGATCCTCATCCGACATGTCCTTCTTGGGTTTTTTGGGAGGAGTGTAATCTGGACCCGCCTTTTCCACACAGTACTTTGTACAGTTGAACTTGCACAGGGGACATACACCGGATTTTTCGGTCAACCATTCGTCAATACATTCCAAATGGAACAGGTGGTTACATGGCAGTTGTCGTACCAGTTGCCCGCGTTCGATTTCGTCGATACATACGGCGCAGGTGTTAGGGGATTCTTTGACTTCACTTTCCTTCAAAGTTGCTGGGGATTTAGGGAGATCAGTCATAGGGATAGACTTGGAACCATTGGCATCTACTGTGACGGCGACGACGGGGCCCACCTCTTTGGCCTTTTCGTTCAAAGCACTGTTCCACGGCGGGAGGGAAGTTTCTATAGATGAGTCTTTATCCTCACCACTAACCACTCTAGTCGGTGGGCGTTCGTCGTCCATGTCTAGTCGAATCACTCCATAGTCGGCGTCATTTTCATCCGAGGACCCATTGGGTATGGGCTGTGCCAATTTAGAAACATCCTGCTTTTTAGTATCAATCACCTGTAGATGTTTGAGTAGGGAAGAATCCAGCGGCTGGATAGCTTTTTCCTTTTCTAAACGCTCCTCCAAGGTCTGGATACCCAAGTTACGTCGTTCGGCCCGCATACGTGCTGTACGACGCCGTACAAACATGAGCCGGGCACATACCCCCAGCACTGCGATAAGTAGCGCACCGCCGAGCACACCGGACAGCACGGGGACTAAAACACCACTGCCACCGCTACTGTGATTCCCAACACTATCAATATTGAGAATATTCAAGTCGATCTCCGCCCGACGAATAAGGAGTTGAGGGTCCAGGGAAGCGGTGCTATTCTCCTCTATATCATCGTCCGTTAATGAATCCGTATTCAAACGCTTGGCCAATTCGTCCAACTGTACGCCTTCATCATTGGTAATCTGAATACACGGCAAGTAAAACGTTTTCGCGATATCTTCACACATCCCCGTGTCCTGTTCCGTATACAACAACACACCAATAAACTGGATATCCCCGAATGAAATCACCTCCTTTCTACTGGCAAATTCCTCGTATTGTATCAGCACCACATAGTGAAACTTGGGGTCCAAGTCAGGCGACAGTGCATCTTCGTATTCGATTAGGGTTCCCTTCATGATACTATCGGCCGTGGTTGACAATTTGGGAGGATATTTGGCGGATATGTCGGACGAATGCACCTTCTTCTGGTTGACAATGGCATAGTCTTTTCGCTGGTAAAGTGTTTCGGATAACTCGATACTGATTTCGGCAGCCTGGACCTCCAAAATCCACACAAGTGCTAGTAAAAGTGACACCGCGGTGGTTGCTAAACTCTTCATTGTGACCAATTCCTGAACACCGGTGTAAATAAATTAAAAAGACGTGCTGATCGACAGGGGCGAGTTATAGCAATGATGTGGAAAGTTATATAAGTCGACGGAGGGAGAAAAATAGCCCTGTGCGGGCAGTAACCGAGGAATAGTGAATACCACTATTAGCCTATTTTTATAGTAGCGGTAAAATACAGAAAAATGGAAACACGCAGGGGGGAGGAGACGCAAAATTGTTACAATACAGGATTAAAACAGCGCATAGCACAAGGGGACTGACAGAGGTTGTTGAAATCCCTGGAAAAAAATATAATGTAATGTGTATATATAATGACCAAAGGCACTTTATTTTATGTATTGCCATCCTGCTGATAACAGAGTTCTGGTGGGAAAAAATTGAGAGTGTAAATCACCATAGTACAAGGAATACGACAAGGAGTGATGGGCCCAGTAATAAATAGTGAAGGATGAGCTCTCACAATTTTTTCCACATTCGAAAGGCTGCTGATTTGGTATTCGTTGGAGTTGATCCTTAATTCACTACTAATTATTATTGGTGGCAGCCTGAATACAAAATATTCATAATAGGGAGAGGCCGAGAGAGTGTAGAAAGGGGCAGAAATCCTCCGTCTCCCTTTCTCCTTCATTCATTATTGGGTTGAGTTGTCCTGTCTATTGACGTCAATTGTTTACAGCGCTGTTTTGTAGACCACACTTAAAATATGATACCTGGTCGATATTCTGCAGATATTACCCATAGGTGCAGCTCAGAGCATTTATTTAGGGTACTCAGTGCCTGCAAAAAAATGTCATGCATTGCCAATGTAGAACATAAAGCACCTCGTCTTTTTTTTGCCAATGTCGATCGAAAATGACTGGCCAACATTCTCATGCAAGGCCCTCACCCACAGGGCTAAAGTAAGAGGATACCGATTTTACTGGTTTTATTACTTTACAAGGCAACGTACATGGGAAGATTACCCATGCGACTTGCCATTACTTACCCTCTTTCTGTCATTTTTCCCTGCTACAGAGATGTTCTCTTTCCCAAAAGTGACCACTGTTGTGAACGACAGTACAGGATTGGTTGAGCGCAAAGCGTAGTAATGCGCCGAATTTCCCTTATTTCAGAGTAATAGGAATATCTATAATGTAAAAGTCATCCTGGTTGCATTACCACAACTATAAATGGCGAAATGAAAGGAAAATTGGTCTTATCCATTTATTCAACGTGTAACGTCGGACACATTAGAATATACTCATTGCTGTGACATTGCGAAAAAGCCATGACTGTCCAAGGAAGGTAAGCACATCAAAAGTCCGTAACATGCAAAATCCACCAATGATAAAACGAAGGGATAGGTGGTGGCGACATTAAGGGTAACTGAAAAATAGGAAAAAAAAACAATCCCCAAAACAATATACCCAAAGCTCAAAGCGGCGCAGCCTATTTAAGCAGACAACAGAGGGTTACATTCAACATTGTCACCTAGAGCCTCGAAAGCGTGATAGGTCTGGGACCCAGTAATACAACCCAGAGATTCCTTTGTCAATGAGAAAGGAAGAGTGGCACCAGGGTTAGTGGTAATGTGCTGAGCCAGGGTGTCTTTACACGAAACCACCAACTGGTAATCTTCAACACTGCTTTGCTGCAATTTAATAAGGGGATCGCACACTCCTACTGACTCCAATTTTTCAGCCTTGACCTGATCAGGACTGACCTCCAATGGACGAGGCTTGTCAATAATTGGTACGTTATCTATAGCCACATAAGGTGGTACTTGGTCGACTGACATTGTCGGACTAACGGTAGCACTGTCGGTGGCGGTGGAAGTAATGCTCTCTGAGGCGGTGTTTGTCGCCGTAGTGGTGGTTTCGGTCTCGCTTGTCAACGGCTCTTCTAACCCGTTCTGCTTTGGCCCATTTTGCCCGTGAGGATTGTCGTTTTGCTTCTCCAAACCGTTCCCTTGTCCCGAGTGCTGGTCGTTGGAATCAACGGTGTGCAATTCACCACAGCTAACATCCTTAGAGGGTAAAATTACATCATCACCGTGGCTATTACCACCCAAGGCAGATTCGTTGAAACTGGGAGATACGTTGCTGATGGGTTGTGAGTTGCAAGGTGCGGTCAAAGCGAAGGCAATCGCCGAAACCAACAGAATACGAATAGTAAATTTCGTCTGCATGATGGCAGGTTGGAATTAAAAGTTAATAAATCAAAGAAATGGAATACTGACGTTAAAAAAGGGAGTGTATGAAGTGTAATACAAAACCAGTTGTATACTTCAGGTAAATGGATATTACACCCTAAAGAAAATTGCTAAAGTTTAGATTATAATATTGTGTTGCTGAAATTAAGTCGAACCAACGAGGATGACTGACTGACGGACAGGAATGAAGATGTCGTAACAGACCGGCTAGTTGTGAAAAAGAGGCGTAAACATCTGAGGGACTAATGGGCGATAAAATTAACCAGAAATATAAAATTTGACTGAGGGGTGGAGATTGGGCAGTGGGTGACATTTATATGAATTCATGTACACTGTTCGTGCCCATTGGTAGTCATCGGCTCAAATTTATCCCAAATTAGTACGATTCTATGGTAACTTTACCGTTGTAAGATCCCCAATGATCAACCGTAAATTCGGAAGTTGTCCCAACCGGGTTGGCCGCGTATCCACCCAGTCTAATGTGCGAAGTGATTACACTCGAGAGCACAGCTCAGTAGTTGATGAACATCTTCTGATTTACTTTTACGAGGGCTAGCATTCGCTCTGTACCGTAGACTCGATTTGTCCGCATTCCCCTTACACTGTTGTATTACCTGGTTGTAGTCCATTGTATTATTGTAGGGACCAGCATCCGTCCATCTACACTTTTATAATCGTTATTCCTAACAGTGATGACTTATAGTTATCAGCACAGTTGTCCTTTTGATCACTGTCAGAGCTAGTCTCTGGCCTCTATTGATTATCACCTTTATGCAAGTTCCTCGTTTTCACGTTAACCATTCGCTAACGGATCCGGATATTATAAATAATATGCGCAAATGAAACACCAAGTATTTAATTATCGAGCAGCCCAGACAGGGTCTCGTCATTCTCCAACTCGGGCTCGGACTCGCCTCTACACCGGCAGCATCCTCTCCAAGAGTTAACCCCCAATTCCTGGGTTAGCATCCATAAAGTCCGAATTTTCGAAAGTCGAAAATACACCAGTGCCGTTAACATAATGCGTCGCATTTCGCCACATAGGGGACCATTTCAAGTAAATGTCAGCCGATTTTCCAAGTGGGGGCTAATCATTCAGATATAGAAAGGTAGCTAAACAAGTTAGACTGACAATATTTTTGCGAGTGTATGTAGCTACCAGAGCATGCAAGAATGTTGGCAACTCTCGAACAGCTTATAGGAGTGATAGTAAACAACGTGCGGGCGATCTGCAGCCAATGTTTACCAATAATGGCGATTAGATTACCCAAAATGTGGGAGGAAGTTCATATTATGGAATTAAATTCGTTCCATGGCGGAACGTGCTATGCCCCGACCCATTTGCACGGAAGTCGTGTACAGAAGCAAAGTATTACGTTAATGGATACATTACAAAATTGAAATACCACCGGGTTTTCTCTAATTTGACGACGGTAACATATGGTGAACAATTGAGTATCCATTTATCTTTCAGTCATCACCGCTTTCGTGAGTTGCCAGAACATTATTGAAAATAAGTGGGGGAGGGAAGGAAATCCCTACATTCGGTTGCGGTTCTATTGGAATGTTACTCCGACAGGATTTACTCACTGTAATACACTGTAATGGTTGGTATTCAACAGTGTATACTGCTGCAGAGTTTTATCCTAGACGAAAACCAGCCCGGTTATGTTCTGAATCACTGTTTACCCAGTACATTCACACAAAGATCGGGTCTCGTGCTGAAAGGAAAAAAAAACAAAGGCTAAACGGTAAGTGATAAAAACAGTTATATCAAGTATCACCGAAACTCATCGATATTGGCTGCTTGGGGTTACCGCACAGCACAACCCGTTTCATCTTGCACAGATGCAAAGTAACTGTTGCTGAGGTCAGTGCGCATTTCTTACCTTTGTACATAAACCACATGATTTCCAACTACTAGGGAATGAAACCAACAAAATTTTCAACTTTGTACTTGCTTTCATCGTTATTTTTTTTATCATTGTAAGCCCAATGGCTAGAAAATACGCCTGGTGTGTTAATGTGTAGGATGTAGGAAAAACAAACAAGCAAAGAAAATATGACAAACCAACCACACAAACTAAAAGGGAACCTGCTGAAATGTCAACTTCCATTTATTCGGTAGTCTTTGGACAAACCCCAGATGCACCCATCCAAGTTCACCTTTTTTTTTGCCAATGCCTAATACTTTCTTAGTTTTTACATTTGTATATTGTTCGGTTTATAGTTGGCCACCGCTAGCGTCATCCATCACTAGCCGTTTCATTTCCTTATTTCCAACGCCTACTATTGTATAATTTCGTTAAACGTAACACGACCCAGTACTCATGGCCGAAGGGAATCCAGCCAATGTAGTAACCTTTCGGGGTCACCGTGCCCAGGTATACACGGTAGTTTGGAACGCCGATGGTCGACGATTAGCGTCGGGATCAGCGGATCGTACTATTCGCCTTTGGAATCTTTCCCGAGCGGTAAGTTGAGTATTAGGGAGGTCATATCAATTTTACATTGCTAAGCGGGTGTATGTCAGCTGTGCTAAAATTGCTCGTCGAGGCACCCCTTTGGAATCCGCTATGAGTATGGCTTTATTCCGTTAAATATGTTGCAAAAAAAAACCTTGGTAGTAACCAATACGCACTTTGGGAACCAAAACAAAATCCAACTGCCAAACTGTTGTTACTTGATGTCTAACATTCGATATTTTTCTTTTTGGATTAAACCCCATTATTATAGGACGACAATCGTTATTCGGCGGAATTACGAGGCCATAATGGGTCAGTTCACCAGGTTGTTTGGGATCCTGCTCAACCGGATCGTTTGGCGTCAGTCAGTACCGATAAAAATCTTATGTTCTGGGATACCCGGGTGGGCCAGTCCACCATGACCATTCCTACTCAAAAGGAAAATCTCGCTCTGAGCTGGTGTCCACGGGGACAAACCGTAGCTACCATCACCCAGGACTACAAGTGCTACTTTTTCGACCTAAAGGCCAATCAAGTATTACCCAATGCCAATTTGGAAGACGACGTCAACGACGTTCGATGGAACGCCCGTGGAGACTTGCTATTCGTAGCGACAGGACGTGGTACCGTAAATATTTATACTTATCCAGAATTAGAGTGTATCCATACGCTCCACGCCCATACATCTAGTTGTTTCGCGCTCGACTTAGATCCCACCGGCCAGTATTTAGGAGTAGGTTCGGCGGATGCCTTGGTTAGTCTGTGGAGCCTCATCGATCTGGCCTGTGTACGAACGTTTAACAAGCATGATTCTCCCGTGCACCATGTGTCGTTTAGCATGGATGGTCGATATCTGGCATCGGCTGCCGAAGATAAGAAGATTGATATCGTAAGTTCTATTACCTATTGTGAGAATTTTCATTGTTATGCATAAAAGGTGGTTACGGCGGCGGTGGAAAGTCGAGAAATTTTAAAGGTCTTTATCTGCTGTAATTTCACGATGACTTGCTATCCACATAATTTAGTTTGTCAGTTGACCGAGATGAGGGGACATCTAAAGCTACACTACGTTGGAAATTTCTCTAACCCTCCTCGTTATTTACCATTGCAATTGTAATTGTGTCTTTCTTTTTGTAATTTTCCCGATAGTCTGACGTGGAAACTGAAGAAACCGTACACACCGTGCCTTCATCAACCAATGTTAGATCCCTTGCTTGGCATCCATCCAAACCTTACCTGGCCTTCACAGGCGAAGAAGGCCTGGGTTATGGAGCCAGGGGAGTGGTCAAGCTGTTCAAGATGGAATCCTAACGGTTTAGACACAGATTTAGTAGTTCTACTGATAAAAAAAATGATGAGGGCTAGCAGGTTATAAAAAAAATCCATAAAAATTGTATTTTTACGACCATGGAAAATCTATAAAACTTAGTTCCCTCCTTCCAAAGGTACTCAAGATGCTTGCATGTTTTTTTTTGTTAATAAAGCTTTCAATAGTGATGATACTGGTAAGTAGTTGTCTCGTTGGTATTGGGAAGCAGTAAGATCAGCGTGCAACCCAAAATATTATCCGAGTGAAAAACAAAAGACGGGTAGTGAATATCGCCATGGGGGGTGGCCCGTTGGTCAAACTAAGCGCTCGGTTGACGTTTAGTCCATTCCGCCGGAGTCAGAGGTTTCTGAGAAAAGGCATGGATTCCGGCGATTTCGTCTTTTAATACCTTGTTGACCAGGGTGTGGCGTTGAAGAAGCCGTTTGCCCTCAAACTGACTGGACACGATAGTCACTTCAATATTTTGTCCGCAGCCACTGGATAAATCAGTGACCTCGACGTGGGTAGCTTGCAATTCGTCCACTAGTTTCTTCTTGAGGGTTTCGCTTAGAGTACTCATGGCGGCAATTGGGGTTACAAAAGGGGAGGGGGAGAATAATAGATAATAAAGTGAAGGCGGTAACAATGGACAAAACGAATATAGCTTACAGGAATGGAGAAGTGCTTAGAAAAAAAAAAGTCATAGGAGCCCAACAAACGGAAGAACAAGGAAGGCAAGTCTGGGTCACAAAGAGTTCTCGAGGCGAATGTGAAGAATTAAAAGTTCTTTTTGGACTTGTGCTCCCACTGGCACTGTAGAGGAGGGGGAGGGGAGAGGTAAAAGCAAGGGTTTCGTATACATGACTGGGTTAGAATTGATAAATGAAAAATGTAATTCGTTACATCCCCCTCCCTTCATTTATTCTACTACAACTACTAACGCTGAACGAATTCTGCTTAATTTTTCTATTCGATTAGCGATTCAAGGTTTTCTTTATCAATAATAATGACCTGGTGAAGAAATAACGAATTAAAAATTTACTGTAAAACGAAGCCAAGCGGTCAGTAGAACTTTACCAAAAACAAGGATGTATATTTGATTATGATTAAGATGGTGCAGGAATTCAGTGACAATTGGTCAAACCCAAATAGACCACATATTGGACTACTAGCAAAGGTAAGTTATGTGCCTGTGGATAGTAAGCAGGGATGCAGTGGTGTGTGCTCACAATGGTTCGGATCACAGGAGCTCAGCGAGGGTGAACTTGGGACGAATGTCCACCGGGACCTTGGCCAGTTTTTCCAGGGCCTTTTCGGTATGTGGACGCAAAATACCCAACTTCTTGACAAAGGCTTCTACGTTAGCCTTGTTACCCCGCGCCTGATGCATGATCAGGTCGTGCGTGAGGTCCCGTACCGCTTCCCGCATCTTGGAGAAATTAACCCGAAATTTTCCTGTGGCTTCGTCTACTTCAAACGCCTGTTTATCCAGTAAATAATTGAGCTGGATGGCCTGACCCCGGCCGTGGGCTTCGTTGAGTCCGAAACGAATCGAGCGAAATGCACTGGCCAAGAAAGTCACATAGAAGCTCTCCAGGGTGATATCCTTGATAATGCCTTCGTCAATCAGCTCCGCCGCGGCAAATAATCCGGTAATGTCGGCTTTGGCCTCTTCGATGGTAGAGTAAAGTTCTTGCAGGCGACTGCGTACAGTGGGAGCCTCCTGGGGGCTGGGACTGGATCCCCACAAGGCGTCCCACATGCGGGTGAACAGGCCCTTTCCGGCCGACGCGTCAGTTTCTTCTGGCAAGTCCTCTACCACGGTTTGCGGACCATTGGAGTGGGCCACCTCGTGCAGTAACACGTGGGTAAAGAAGGCGTCAAAGGACAAGTGGGATATTTGATCCTCGGCGACCACCAGGTCCGCAATGGGAAAAAGTACCTTTTCGTACTTTTGTTCTTGGACATTCTTGATAATGGTAAGCCGTGAGCCACCCCGACGGACTGCCTCTTCATCGTTGGGTAAGTTGTAAGCCGCGGTCATGGGTACCGCCACGTCACCGGCGTGCATGAGTTCATTGACGACCACAATAGGTGGCGGGGTCAGGTCCTTGCGTTTCACCACGTCGGGTACGGGTAACCGCTGTTCAATGAGGGGTAGCGTGTGTTTAAAAGTCTCCAACCGCTCGGATTCTTGGGCGTCCCGCCAGTGGATGTACATTTCAAAGGCTGCCTTGTAGGACATGAAGGTATCGGTATAGACTTCGTAAGGGCCACAGGTAATCTCCAAGGGACACTCTTCGGAGGCTTCCACACGAAGCCAGGCCAGTTCACTGGTCAGATAATCATTTGTCAGGAAAGATTCAGCGCGTTGTTCCAGGAAACGGGCCAAGGTAGGGTGACGAGGCTGAACCAATTGTCCGGCAGACTTGAGGAGTTCGGCCGCGGGAACCAACAGGTCCGAATAGGCCTCGGAATAAGGAACACAACGTAAACTATTGGGAGTTTGCGAGTTGGGGTCACTAACCAAGGAAGCAAGACTGTCGGTGAGGACACCTCGGGTGATAATATGGTAAAATCCCTTGGCTTTGGCCTCTTCGTCGGAGGATAGTGTAGCTAACCACTGGTCCCATTCCTCGCGGGTCAAGTCTTCGGGATAGAAATTAGCACCCATAGGTGGTTTAGCGGGAACCCCCGGAATAAACGGTTCGTGGTCGGTGGTACGGTCCCACGGACCACGGTTCAATTCAAAACACAATAACTGGTCGGCCACCTCGGGAGATTGCTTGGCCTTGGCCTCCAGTTGGGCACGGAGGGCCTCGTTCCCTTTCCAGGCCTGTCGATAGTACAGCATGTCTATATATTTGCACACTTCTACCAGTTTGACCAACGCAGCGCGATCGTCGGCGTGCAAGTGCGATACATCCTCGCCCAGGGGGGCTGGTTCGAAACGGCTAATGCGTTCGCGTAGAGTGAGTGACATGGTAGTGGAATGGTCACAATGAATCAACACAGTGTTATATAAATAAGGTAACGGACGGTGGTGATGGAAAGGATGACAAACTTTGGGATTACGAGGCAACAAAGAAGCGGAGTAACTGCGGGAAGTGACCGTGAACTGGTGGTTCTTTAAAGGCCCTTGTGACGAAGCCCAACGGTGAGGATATGCAGTCACGGGTAAAAGGGACAAAGTCAGCCTCAGCATACGGCCTGTCAAGGGTGAGAGGCAGGAGCGAATATGCAGCATATTAAGTCCAGTGGTGGTGTGTCAAGAGATATGGGTGATTTTTTTTCTGACTATATAGCGATTGGGAGCAAAAAAGGGACAGTTATCTTTTAACCAATAGGATTTGGTGAGAGATCCATTCAACGTTGGTGGATTTTTCGCTATATAGTCAAAAAAAAATCGCCCATATAGCGAAAAATCCGCCAGCTATGCATGGATCTCTCACAAAACACTACTGGTTAAATTCGTAGCTGGTACATTTTCGCTCCAAATTGCTATATATATGGAAAAAAAACCACCCATATGGGGGGGATAAATTGGAGTTTTTTTTTTTCATCTTTTCGGGGTCAGTGTGCGGCTGGGTGACGATCCTTAATACACAATGGTAATGGGATATAGAATTTGTATTTGGTGGGACTCTTTTTTTATTATGTGAGTGGTTCAGATTAAAAAGCACGAACGGGCGTAACTCACGTTACTGGATAGTGAAACTCATAGTAACGAAAGGGTACGTATCTTCCACGCTTTTGTTGCCCATGGCTAACCTTTTCTGTTAAGCTATTATTCAGAGGTTATTTAATGCCAAAGTTTTTCTTCGTATTATACAATTCGTGGAAAACATTATATATTTATATCTATTAACTGTCTATTACATATCTTTTCTTTCTTTTTTTTTTTACTTCACATCGCCAAGTGAAACCAGATGGACGACTACCGCAAATACCGTAACCAAACTACCTCAAACCAGGGAAACCCCTGGCAGTCCCGGAATTCCCAGGGGACCAGCGGGTCGACAGGATATGGTGGTTCGTCATTTTCTCAGTCGTACGGCCACCCTTCTTCCATAGGCACCCAACAGAGTCCCGCCAACGGGGACCAGGAAGAGTACGACTATGCCCGGCGCCAAATTCGGTCCATGAAACAAGACACGCTAGCGTCGTCCCGCAATGCCCTTCGTACCCTACAGGAAACCGAACAGGTGGGAGCCCAAACCATTAACACCGTGGGGAACCAGACTCTCCAGTTAACGGAAACCACTCGCCAACTTAACCTTGCCAATTTACAAACCGACGTGGCCCTGGACAAGACAGCGGAACTCAAGCGTTTGAATCGAAACTTTCTGATCCCGTCTTTCAAAAATCCGTTTAGCAAGGCCAAGAAGCGGGAGAAGGAATTAAAGCGTCAACAGGCCCACCAGGAAGCCCTAGACAGTAAGAAAAGCATTTCCCTACAGAGAACCCAAGACCAACAACGGGTTATGAATATGGGTTGTGATCCCTCGTATCGTTTCGTCAACGACGATGGCGATATCAAGGACGCAGGACCCGACAACCAGACCATAGCCCAGAGTGGGTACGGGTCCCCGGGAGGTTACCGTAGTCAGATTCCCGCACTTTCTGCTGAGGAGAGGGCCCGGTACACCCTCAAGGCGGATCCCAATCTAGGTGAAGAAGAAGAAGACCCTGAATTGGAAAACGAAATCCACCGCAATAACCACGAAATGTTGGGTGCACTCTCTAACCTCAAGAAGATGGGTATCAATATGAACTCGGAGCTGAAGATCCAAAACGAACGACTGGGTCAAATGGCCGACCGGAGTGATAAGATTTCGGGCAAGATTAACATTAGCCAGTATCGCGTAGACAAGATGTAAGAGTGTGATCCAGGCTTGAACATGGCTGAGCGTGCATCCTTTTATTTACCGCTCTGTATTTGGTTTTTTTTTCACAGTGCCCCTTGAGCACTGATTTATACATTATTGTTGGTTATATCGGAATCTTTCAAATGAGTTGTCCATGACTAGTCGGTGTACTATTACTATGAGCATTATATGGATCAGTTTTATTTTACAGTGCAACCTACCTTCACTGACATCCATATGCTCCTTTTTTGAATTCCTGTACTTTTTTTTTGTTGACCAAATCAACTTTTTTTTTCAGAAGCGCATTAAAATTTTACCAATTTTCCATACTAATGGGTCCGGTTTATTTCACACTGTCCAGTGGCCGCACTTTGCACCACTGGATTGCTGACAGCTGTAGACGCAATCCACAGTATTGACCATGTATCTTAATCGGTTATCCTGGGATTCCTTCAAAATCCATTTTTGACATTTCAGCTGGCTTTATACCTGCAGAAACGTCCAATCCCTTGCATGACACTTGCCACTCTTACTCCCTACGTGGGTGACTTCACGTTCTGGGCACTTTGCCGCCACTATGTAGTGTTATTACCGTTTTTTTTAAATACTCTTGGCCTAGGTCTAGTAACGATACACCTTTTTTCCGATCCATCATCAGCTGTAAAAAATAACACAATACGCCTATGCTTCACTCCGTGGTAAATGGTTGCCTCCCCTTCTCTTTCCCCTCTCCTATCGAAAAGATTGTTTTAGTGCCTCCTTTCAAAATTTTGGAAATTTCGACATTTGAACCAGTACGGAATAGTGCAAGTGGGGTATATTTCAAAAAAATTCTTTCTGACAACCAAATTAAACATTATGAAAAATAAATTTCTCCAACTGCTGGTAAGCCGTATCCAAGTCGTCATTCACAATGATTTTATCATGGGCCTCTGGCTGTTCCGCATACGCCAATTCTTTCTGAGCCGTTTCAAGTCGTAGCTGTAAACTAGCCTCGGTTTCCGTTCCCCGCCCTCGCAAGCGCTTCTCCAACACTTGGATAGACGGCGGTGCAATAAACACAAACCGAGCATTCAGGTCGGTTTGTTTAACGGATTTAACTCCCTGCATATCAATATCCAAAATACACATCTTGTCCTGCTGTACCACGTCTTTGACGGCCTGGATAGAAGTACCGTATAAATTTTGGGAGAATTCCGCCCATTCGATAAACTCGTGGTGGGCTACCATGTTTTGGAAAACATCACGCGTAACAAAATGGTAATTCACTCCGTCTACTTCACCCGCCCGGGGGGTACGGGTGGTATGGGATACGCTGAAACCAAACGTTTGAGGGTGGTTGGCAAACAGACGTTGTAATAGTGTACTTTTCCCTGTTCCTGAGGGTCCCGAAACGACTACGGGGCGTTTGGTAAGGGCGACGGTGGCCATAGTCAAAGTGCGATTCAAGGTCGGGGTAGTTGATGTAAAGGGTAAACGTCGAGGAAGAAAAAACATTAAACGTAATAATATAAAGTTTAGAACAAGAATAGCTTCAACAAAGTAAAGATAAAAAAAATAGCAGTGGAAGGGGAATGTAGAGATCAGTGTTTGTAAAATATCTCTGTTCCTCCAGTTGTCCCCCAACTGGCTTTGTTGGTGTTGCACAAGTTGAGAAAGAAAAAAAAAATAACCGCTCTCCCCCTACGCTTTGGGCGTATTCCTTGTTGGATGCCAGTGTTCCTTATGCGCCGAGAGTGAAGAGCTGTGCGTAAAAAGTGGAATCTTGTCCTACCGTCACCATTGCTTTTAGCCACAGCATTATATACCAGTGCCCGAAAGAAATAACCGAGATGAGTATCAAATTAGCCAAAGAACAGATAGCTAGTATTTATTTACTGTACTGTACTGCGCAAAAGAGGTTTTGCACAATCAAAGATATGAAGTTCGCATTGGTGAGTGGAGAGCATGCACAGTAAGGAAGAAAACAGTGGAAGCACAGAATGATGCGTATTAATAGTTTGTAATAGAACATCCAGACAACAATTAATACAAAACTTTTAAGACAAGTACCAGTGCTTTTTAGTTGGTGACACACAGCCAGATACTACTCACCTTCCAATTCCCCTTTGCAGAATATATCTGAAGAGTATGACCCTGTCCTAGGAATTGAAGCATCTTAATGCTTTCACTACACCTCCTCGGAATTATCCAGGTGAGTTGCTAGACAAATGCCACCAGAGACAACAGTGGGAATTGACTGCCATAATATGTGTAATCCTCTCGCACAAATAACTACTAATCCCTCTATTATGTGTCCACCAATGTTAACTGTGCTCTCACGGCAACACAACCCATGCCGATTACCCACCGCAAAACCTAATATCCTTGATTGCCCAAAATTATCTTTCATTGCCACACAAATTCTTTTGTAAAATATTTTAGTAATTTGTCAAAAATGTTTCATCCCCAGTCATTGCAATACAGACTTTGTATCATCATAGTCATTACTTCCAGAGGTAAATAAAAAAAATAAGCAAGCAGACGGCGACAAAGGGAAAGGATAGATCGCCCGAAAAAAAAACAATATAAACCTAACAATATAGCGGAAATCCATAGACCAATGTGCAGATAGCCCATGCAATACGAACGAAATGAGCAAGGCAAAGCATCCCTATTGTTCACTATTGCTATGCTTCCAAGAACAGCGAATTTCTATAACCAAGCCAACAAGGGTACGTTGGGTAGCCAAGCGGAGCTAAAATAATAGTAGTAATATCAAAAGAAGAGGTGTAGCTGACCTCACTTCTTACACATACGCTCCCGCTGACCCGGTGGTGGCCGACGCGTAATAAGAATGGGTGTTGCCAATTATATCATCAGCCACGTGAGATCCATGACCCCCCAAGGCCGCCTGGTTGGCCTGTTGCAACAAGTTAAAGCGGGATACAAAGTTTTGCGACATTTCAGGGCCACGCGGTTGGCGAGAAGGTACCACCACAGCCGAGTTGAACATACGAGTAGGGTAGCCCTGGAAGTTATTGTTGGCGGCGGGTGATGAGGATGTGGGCGTCGACGGCGAGCCTCCTGAGAGTCGACCCGCTCCGACGTCGGCACGAGTAGGCAATTCACCCGTGAGGGGGTTCGTGCGGCCGGACGAATAGGTTGACCCAGTAGAAACGGGTCCACCCCGGGGAGTCACCGATAAACTCATACTGCGTAAACGACCTGCAGCGGCGGCACGACCGTCAGTAAAATTAGCAGCAGTAGCATCCATCACTGCATCCCCCGCATAGTCATCGGGTACACCATAAAGACCCTGTTGGGCCATCAAGTAAGCGTCAGTGGGGATGTTAGCGTTAGGCTGAGTTCCATAAGGGTAGCCCAGCTTGTTACCAACGTAACCACCCAAATGACTATGAGCCAACAGTTGGGGATTACCGTAGAGTGCTGCAGTGTGGGCACCACCAACTCCAGCAGCGTAAGCCTGATAAAATGCCGCGGAGCCGATGTCGGTTGACAGACGACCTCGTTGTTTGGCCGCGTAAGACACGTTACTAGTGGGTAAGCCACTCACAGAGTAACGGTTGTGTCGAACACGGTTGGGTTCGGGGCGTGCAGTGTCGGCTGGTTTGGCTAAACGAAGCACCGCGGGGGAGGAAGGGGTACGAGGGGAAGACGAAGGAGAAGTCGGCGAGGGTTGGTTCCCAGTCTTTTCTTGACCAGATTCGTCTCCATCTGAGGCATTCTTCCCGGGAGTAGACGGGGAATCCGGAACGGGTTGCGACTTTGGCAGCTTCTGGGTTTGCAAACCGAACCGTTCAGCAATCGCACGTACGACAGGGAACATACTTGAATCCATTGTATCAGGAAGTGTAATATCCAATGTTCGACGAGTCTTGTCGTGACGAAAGGCTGCAATTTGGTCGTACGTTTCACGCACCTGCGGGTTATCTAGATTAATGGATACTCCAGGAGATGATACAATACCACCAGTTTCACTACCGTTGACAGATTCCGCCGCTTGACCGGGGTTGGGCGAGCTTTCAGCGGAGCCGTTGCTCACTTCACTCGCATTACGAGCGGAGTTCATTCCACCGGTGAGATTGGCAGGAGGTGCACCCGTAGCAGTGGAGTTTCGACGGGCCAGACGGGCTTCCTGTTTGGCGGCCTCTTGGTCAGCGGGCAACATACGCTTATACTCCACCTTTAACTTACGACCGGCCAAGTCAAACCCGTTTAGCGTTGCCATGACGAGCATAGTTTCTTCGGGGGTTCGGAAATTTGCAAAAGCAAGCCCACGGAACACTCCTCCTTCGTAATGGTAGTTCAACGCATACGGTATGGGAATGTCCAATGACGCAATAACTTGAAGCAGTACCTCTCGCTTGATAGCAAAGGCAATGTTTTTGATTACCACAGCAGTAGGAATTTCATCGGGCGCGGGTTGCGGAGCCAAAGCCTGGGCCCGGTTGTAAGCGTAAAGGTCCATGACCCGGTGCATGTAACCGGGAAGCTGGGTAGGGTGACCAATAACGGAGTTGGCGGCCCCGCCCAGTTGGACTCCGGAAGGCGAATGCAGAGGGGGGATATTATGACGTAGGTATGGTACTCCGCCCATCATCGGCAGAGCCTGGGAACGCAAAGGAAGGCTCATGGACTTGGATGGAGGCCGACTACGCCCCGAGCGCTGTGTGGCAGAAGACAAGGCGGTCGTGGGACCGAATCCCGCTACAGGGAATTGGACAGTTTGATTGGAATGCGCCAATCCTTGGCTTGTAACTGTGGCGTGCATCTGCTGTTGCAACTGTGACTGGTACAGTTGTTGAGAACTCAAGGGAGATGTGAGGGGTAAATGCATCGAGCGACGTTTGTCACGTTGGGCAGCGGCACGACTCAACCCTGCCGCCAGCGCGGCCGAGGTTGACCCGGCGCTTGTAAGCGAAGGGTAGGTCGGAGAACCCAGCGTGGTGGAAATTTCCGTGGTAGGGAAATGTACCGACATGGGACGACTACCCGCAGTACAGCGAGCACTATTCCCGCTGTTATCGTTTCCTAACGTGGTCTCTGCCGCTTGGGTTTGTCCATGGTTAAGACTGAGAGTTTCCAACCCCTCGTGAATATCTTGCAGAGGGGACATGGTATACCGGTACGGCGCAGGAAGATATGGTTAAAAGTACTGGACAAAACACTCTATCGGATTACAAACAACATCAAAAAGAACCACAATACACGTCCGTTAAAGGAATAAAAGTTAGTAATACTCGTGGAAAAGGTGCTTGAGATTGGTCTAGTATTAGGAGGCCCCCCTTCGGCTCTGTTTGCTATGGATTCAAACAATAAAAAGAAATAAGCGTTCTAAATAGACGTTTTTGGCGTATATACAGCTAAAGTAGTAGTATGTAGTTACAGCCAAAGCGCAAGAATAAAATATATGATATCGTGCTACCTACCAAAAACAGAAGTGTATAACGGAAGTCCAAGCGATACGACGTTAGAGTACTAAGCGAAAACTGGGGGGTGTTCAATATTCGCTGCCGACAAAAAAACGACGGAAAAGCACAGTAAAATTCAGAAAAACTAGTACAAAAAATAAAAAGCAACACAGCACACTTGTAAAGCCTACAAACGCAGTAACAGACACCAAAAAAAAACCCAGCGACACAAACTAATGGCCAAAGGAATCGTTATAAACTACAAAGTAATGGTCATATAAAAGCAAAAAAAAAGGGGAAAAATAACCACAAATAAAACGTTAAACTAGAAAGGGTGTGATGAAGTGAAAAGTAAAAGTAAACGATAAAATGTAATGGTAACACAGCAGTAAAACGGATTTGAAGGCTGGCACGGAAAATAATATAAGAGGGGGGGTATTAAATTGTCAGAAATTGGCTGTCAGCAAAAAAAAAATCACAAAAAAAAGATGCAGTAAAAAAAATTGCTCACCCTATACAGCTCGGCAAACCAAAGCTGTGATAAGCAATAGCACACACCACTAAAAACGTACACGTATCGCTGGGAAAGCAGTATGGCTAGACCTGTGAGAATGTCGGACCTGATCCAATGGTTTAGCCGAGTGAGTGAACGAAACAAGAAGAATAAAGGGTGGGTTCATGCAAAAGCGTTAGTGCCGTACCAACAATTAATCGAAGTAGTGCATCATGGGGTTTTCCCGAGTGATCTTTGTCAGACTCCGCCCTTCATTCAAGACATTATAAGAGTGGTAATTATGGTCTGCTATGGACTGGTGGATTAAGAAAGGAGAGAGTCGAATAGGCGGAATGCAGGCCATACACATACACCAGATTAAAATGATTAAAACCCACACTAAATAATACCCCAGGAAATCTTAGTCCCAAATAGTAAGAAAAGTCGTTAGAAATGTGGCGTTAGTTGGGAAAACAATATGCTGTTCAGAAGTGTTCTCTTTCTCTCTCTCTCCTATTGCCGGGTCAAAGTATTCCTGTGACTACCTCCAAGATCAAGCAGGAGTTTTGTCACGCCTACTATGAAGTGGGAAGAAGGACTAAGAAAACGACCATACAATGCCCCAGTCAGCCAAGGGTTTAATGGGTAGTAAGGGGTATATTACCCCACATCATTACTGTTGATTTATATCTATTCTTCTCTGAGCACCCATTTGTGTGGGGTACAACTTGTATCGGAATGACCAAGAAGGATATCGTCGCTGGTCGACTAACACAGCATACTCGCACTTGGTCTACTTCAGGTGTCGTTTAGTGACGAATTCCCATGTATTCTCCCATACCCGGTTGTTCCAATAAAACCTTTGCCTGCTAAAATTTATGTCACACATCATGGCGATCCTCTAGAACGATAAGGAAGGCATATGGGATTGGAACCAGCCCTCGCCACATCAGCGCACGAAAGAAGGGAGTCGCTTACCACCAATACCGGTTCTCCACCTTCATGCCCTATCCTCTCCATAATAAAAAAGGAGAACATCACCACCGCATCCGTATGGATCACAGATAGCACATTAAGCATCCCAGCGTTGCACCTATAACCCCCCCCCCCTCCTTTTCCTTGCTCGTTGAGATATGTGAGGGAGAACACTCCTGTCCACTTTCCACTTGTCCTTCTCTCGCCCTTCTATTCACCGAAAAGTTTTGACCGCCACTACCTTGACATGTGCAACACTACAAGCCCAGGCCCTTCATGGACAAACATACCCCGAATACCACACCCCCCATGTAACCTACCTTTGACTTATACTAACCCGAACGAAGTCAGTCTGACCCAAAGGCGAGAAATGGCACCAAGGGTGATCGTTGTGCTGGTTAAAACTCGCAAGTCAGTCAATATATATAACTGCTCGTTGTAGCCAAGAGCACCTAGTCTAGGTTTTTACCGAATCTATGTAAAAATACCAAATTAGTACACAGATAATGACGACGTAACAACAAGTAACAGATTCCTTTAATAAATACGACACGAGTAAGAAAGAGCCAAGGCCAACAGAGTGAAGTACTAAATACGTGGTGAAAACCTGAGACTGAAAATCGCTACTTTTCAGAAGCACCGGATGGGAGGAAAAGCCCAGCTATAAAAAGGGCTAGTGTTGATCTTTTGGGAAATTGATGGCATATATGCGCTTGTACAAGGTAGGGCTGACAGTAAGGAAGATCATCCTATGGTGACCTCTATTTTTTATGCAGAGAGACACGGCTCTGCCCAGTTGTATGATGATAACGTACAAAGTGAGGTCATCTCGATGCTGCTTCAGCTCGTCGATATCAGCATAGAGCCATAAATGCAAGGCTTATTTCGTTTCCCAGCCAGTTCGGCACAGTCTCTGACCAGCAACCGCCGACGTTTTCGTATCTCCGTTCATTCAATATCAGTACCTTTGTTTACCCTTGCGGGGAATAAGTAAACCATAAATGATTCGAATCGTGTTGTTCTATGTTTATCCGTTCATGTGTTTTTTTAACTAAAGTAGTATCAATATTAGTATACATAGCCAAAAGAAAACTGACCGGACGTATACCCTTATCCCTCAGAGAGCCCTACACCACTGAGCCCCTTCATTTACCACAGCTCGAAAGAGCGGTTCCACTCACTAACGAGGTAACTGAGGCTTCATTCATCTGCTTCTCCCTCCTTACTTTGTCATTTCGTATCCTTATGGTCTGAGTGGAGATTACTCATATTTTTATTATATCCATTAGCGCTTACCCTTATTAATTTACTTAGTTCATATATATACCCCCCCTCTTGGTTTTTGTTCATGTACATATAATCTTGTTGCCATGGCCACTCGTAGTCGGACTTTTCTATTCATCCAATACCGGAATTCCTTCGGCCATGCCCATCGCAAACAACGGGCCAAAGCTCTACGTACCCAAGGTGACCGCGGTGGTCGTGGTCGTGGTCGTAGCGGTACTGTTTCATCCACCGGGAGCGAACGCGAAGGATTAATTACAACCTCGCCTTTGGATGATACCGGTGATACCCTGGGACGTATAACTCCCGGTTTGGCGGATGCCAGCGACGTCATAATCGAGATGGCCACATTACCCCCACAATGGTAAGTAACCTGTCTAACTTTCGGTTTCATATATCCCCTACGCGGACAGTCGATGCATTTTGCAGTGAATTTCTCCAAACTACGAATATTACGATCGGTTCTAGTATCCACAAGTTTATCACCCTAACTGGATATCTATGAGCGGACTTTTGATGTTTATTTATATCTTTTTGATCTATAGGGTGGATACCACTGATGAAATGAACGAAAAATTCGACCAAATACGTAATGACATCAAATACCTGGACGGCCTACACAAAAAACATCTTTTGCCGGGGTTTAATGACCGCCGGGAAGAAGAAGAGGAAATCGAAAGCGTGACGCATTCCATCACCCAAAAATTCCACGAATGTCAAGAACTTATTAGGCGAATTTCCCTATCAGGGGACGAAGGCCAAGAAGTGGCACTTTGTAAGAATATCCGCATAGCCATGGCCACCAAATTACAAAATCTTTCGTCTGGATTTCGGAAAAGTCAATCAGAATACCTGGATAAGGTCCAGAAATTACGCACCCGGTCGAACCTTCTTTTTTCTTCAGATACTACCTTGACGATTGATCCTTCCCAAGAACGTTCTTTTAATCTAGCTCTGACCGATGAACAAATTCAAGCAATGCAGGAAAATGACACGGTGATTTCAGAACGCGAGCGGGAGATCAATGAAATTGCCACATCTATTGCTACGGTCGCGGAAATCTTCAAGGATATGCAAACCATGGTTATCGATCAGGGGACCTTGCTGGACCGCGTAGATTACAACGTAGAGCAGGTGGTTTCCCACGTTAAAAAGGCCAACGAGGAACTGGACGAGGTAAGTGTGCTAATCCATCTGAATCCTGGACAAGGAAGTGCACTGGGGGGGGGAGGGGGGAATACCCTCCGTGGTTACGCTGTATGGGTGAATGGGTGTGTTCTGTAGAGATGAGAATTTTCCTTTTTGGTATGTTTTTTTTTGCCTTGCTCATTTATTTTGGCATAACACGTTTTACGTTTTCTACTTCTGAAACTAACTGCATGGATGAAGTCACCATACATTTATTCCATTTTTTCTATATACTCTCTCCTACCCATCTCCATTGATCGACAATACTTTACGACCGGTAGAGCCATCGTATTCAAAAAAAGGGCACGTCCCAGAAAATAATCATTACCCTTCTCTTGATCATTACCGTACTGGTTGTAATTTTAATTGTCAAACATATTCGTGTGAAATGAATAGCCTTCTTAGACATACAAATAGTGAACAAATCACCCATGGGGTAATGATGTCCCTACTTTACATTTTTTCGCACGCACATTTGTTTTTGTTTTTGTTTTGTTCTGCTTCGATTTCTTTTATAGCGCTTGTACCTTAATGTCATATCATGCCAACATGTCCTAGTGTACCTCTATAAACGGTGCAAATTTACCTGGTGATTGCTAACAGTTAGTCAGTCTTGAAAAGAAGGTATTAGGTAAATTATTTTATAAGTAGACAGCAGAAAAAAAAAGATTTACGAGCGCTAGAAAGTGTGATCCACGGTCTTGCACTTCGATCAGATCACTCAACAGGGAAGTAACATTTCATTAATACACGCGTAGGATAAATACCACTGCAGCCCGACTAGTGAAAGAAGTATGCTCAATACACCAACGTGGGTACCATATTACCTGCAAATGTAGATTTTTGCCATTCCACTCCCATCCAAAATCTGGATTTAGCCGCAATGAATATCCACCACGGACTTGCATTTTTGTTTTCGCGCTCTGACGCGGTATATGGCTTGTGGATAATGTGCTGTCGTTGATCATGGTTTAAAAAAAGCTTCCTAACTACATAAGTTGAAGCAACACCCTTTTTGGCGGCTGATGCGTCCTCCCTTCCGTTTAAACTCTCGTCATCTTTGGCTACTTCTGTGTTTTGGTAAGGACACACTTGTTTAGTAAGAATGTAGCCCACTGGTTACGATTCGGTCGACTGATTGACAAATACCAATTCAGCCATACAATCAAATGTCACAGAAAACTCCAGAATTGGGATTTCGAATGCACATCTTCCTCACACACTAGTTTATTTTAAGCATTTTGGTGAGTGAGGAAAAAGTAGGCTACTGATGCGGAGCATGTACCCATATGAACAAATTGAGATAAAAATAGAACTTTGTGAAAATGTGAGAGTTCAAGTGGAGGGGACTACTACTTGTCCACTTGACCTTTTTCTGGGTTTTACGCCGTGAATCAATTTGTAACTATGTTCTCTGTTTGATGTGGTTCGACAATTGGTCTATGAGTAGACGTTGGAAAGCAGTACACCTAGATGTCGAGCATAGTGTGTGAGCTTATCTTTCTTCCCTGGCGTCACTTATTTTTAACCCAAGTCTCAACCATATTCACTTTCATTTTTCTACCTATTTTCTCTTTCTTTACATAATCTAATTCGGATCGAGAAATCCTGCAACGAATGCCTCAATAATATTGTAAATCACTGTGAGTTCCATCGGATGATACCAAAAATAGCTGGGCGGAAATGGAAGCGTATAGGAGAGAGGGGGAGAAGCCATCTGACTGTGCTCCACATTGGGTTGTGCATATCCCATCTTTCGTTAGCATATCCGTGCCTTGGTGCTTTCAGGAACCCCCCGTGCGAGGTGACAGGGTCCTCAGGTATTATAAAGGTGCTGCCTCCAACTTCGACTCGCCCGGTTTTCAAAACGGAAAATATGTAAACCCTCAATTCCTTCTAGTGATCCTATGTCCCTTCCTCTCCTTATGTCATTATTATTCTCGGGTAATTCTACTATGTTATATTAATTCTGATGTGTTTCTGATTCGACGACATATTCTATGACGCGTAATTTACTGGTTCTTTTAAGTTTTCCTTATAATCTAGAGCTGCTGTTCTTTCATTACGTTAACCATTTTAATAAGTATTAACTATATTTATCTTAATGCAAGGTACACTTGACGTCTTTAATTCTTGTTTTTAGGTCATATAACCCTTTTTTTTACGTTCTGTACATATATTACAATTTTACCAAAGTTCTTGATGTGTCGTTGATTATCATATTGTACTACATACTTTCCGTATTCAATTTACCGAGGCCCGTACTTCCTATTCCGAATCCGACTGTCTTGTAAGCGTGGGTCTCTATCACCATGGCCGAGTTTGGTAGCTTTCACGAGTTATGTGCCAAAACGACGTCGGGTATATGTCGAATCTTCCGGTCACAACCCCAACCCACATGTGTGCGCAATGCCATCCGTTTCTCAAACCAATACTTCCAGGTGTCCAACCTGGGCGACTTTATTGTTTCATGTATAGCTCTGGGGATGGTCATTTACCTATGCTACCGAGCCAGATCAAAACATTTATCCGTGGGTCGGCTAGAATTAACCTTTCTGTACCTCTTGTGCTGCTGCATTTTAGTGTGCCAGATGTTTGGAGTCGATTGTGATTTTCAAGAGGTCAGTCAATGGTTCGCTTGTGTTTATGTCGGGTTGGTAGTGACAACATTTTGGTGCCTCCTGTACAACGGTATCGTCGGATACCAATTCTTACCTGATGGCAGTTGGCAGTCCTTGTCGATCATGCTAATAAGTTCTCTCCTTGTATTTTCAACCGTATTTTACATCACCATCGATACCCACCTGGGCATTACAGCCGAGCTGGAGCCCAAGGATGGCTCCCTAGGGTTAATATCTCCGGCGCTCTTCGTTCTGTTTTATATATTCCCTTTGGTATGCTTATTGGGTTACCTTGGGCTACAAACCACTCTTGTGCTCTACTTTTTATCCGCGCGTAAACCGTTTTGGTATCTTTATTCCGCTGCGGTATCATTTGCAATAGGCCAGGTATTTTTTTTGGTGTTGAGTCATCCATTATGTCGAGTGTCTGAAACCCTGATCGATGGTTCCTTATTTTCTACGCTGTTCACCGCCTCCAGTCTTGTTTTATTATATTTTTACTGGAGTGCCATCACTTTAGGTAAGTAATATTGTTCATGATGTGTTAACTAGCACAATAAGTGCCTTGGATCAATTGAAATCGATGACTCCGGTTTACATACTTCGTTTTTTTTGTTTTTTTTTCTAATGATTATAGAATTTACTAACCCTCCTGTACATCTCGTTAGGTTATACAATATTTGTCGGTAATGGGCCACGCTGAATCCTTCACTCTCGCATCGATTTCATTTTTAATGTAACCCGTTATTTGGTATCCTACCTTCCCCATTGTAGATGAAAGTGATGAATATGAAACAGTGGCTATTGCTTAGCGTTTAAAGTTTTTGGATCAAAATACGGCACGAAACACCTCTGAACCATGTATAATGTAATTTTTTTTTTTTGGAATTTTAATATTCCCCCCCTCCACTACCCTGTCATGAATTAGCGAAAATAAACTGATTTACTTGATACAGAAAATGACCCGTTCTACTATGACTGTATAGAATATACTCTTCGTATATCCCTGGGATGGTTAGTAAGGACAAGTCGTACAGTCAAGTGTTTAAACGATAGAACTCTACTAACACAACGTCCGGCCTTTAAAACTGTACAATAAACATAAAAAAATACATTATCACACATACGGTGGCCTTGTAGTCCTTTTTTCATTAAAATATGGATATGTGCGTTGGACATGAAAATATCCATAATAATTGCCTTTGGCTGTTGACACCGAAATGTAACATATATTGAAGTTACTAATCCTCATGAAGGATATTGGTAGCCCTGCCCAGATGACGTAGTTCTTTCGCAGTATCAAAAAGTAGGTGGATGGATGGAACCCCGTTAGCACTTTGTCTCTTTGTATCGTTTCCTAGGACTCCACGCTGTCAAAAATCCCAGTTTACATCATTTACAAGTGATTGGGAAGCTTCCCCCTCCCAAAAAAAAGACTTTTTTTATCCTATGTGCAGTGCATTCGTTAATTGTCACGTTATCCCTTCTATCATGGGAAAGACGGCTTTCAAAGCCGCGACTTGCTTTATTTAGTAATTTTTACA
>JAOPJG010000356.1:0-26898 GCA_027478255.1 Dispira simplex | reverse complement strand
CTGCGTCCTTGGTTTACCTTTAGCCGTTCACCTTCTTGTATTACATTCGTTACTCTTGACTTACCAGTCGTGACCACTTCTTTTTATTTAAGTGACTTTGTCCTTGTCGTCAAGCACTAGCAACTCCACCGTGTCGACTCTCCAGGTGGTTTTCCGAATGGCGAGATGGTGGCCCACACGTCCCAGGTCCCACACCCTTAAACTCGTTCACTTACCGCTTTATTCCTAGGGCAAGATTATTATTCTGGTCTGCCAGAGGTAAGGCAGGAAACACAAGGCCGGTAGTGATATAGCGCATCATGATTGCAAAGGTTACATTGAGCCCATTTGTACAGCAGTTTTATTTGGTGTATTCGCCAATAGGTTTTCTCTTGTACAGGATATGTGTCGGAAGAATAAAACAAAGCAGTTCAGGTTCGTGTGACTTTTCTTTAGAGCGTACTGAAAATCGATACGGGTACTTCTTTTCGTCTATATCGCGATTTGGAGCAAAGATGTATCAATTACTTATGAATAATTTATGGTATACTTGACTAATGATACACCACCGTGGCTTTAACATGAAATGGTAAATAAAACTAAGAAACAGTGAATAATAAAACCTAGAAACGGTCAAGGTAGCAGATGACATTGGTTACCGCGAGACCAAGTCGTGCAGGCAGGCCACCCCACCCGAGAGGGTGTTGCACAGTTAAACGAAATAGGAGCCGATGTCAGAGAGTACGGGAAAACAGACCAGACGCAGTAAGGGTATAGAGGTGGTGGGTGTTGTGGGAGAGGAGTCCTGTAGAGGGATCTGGTAGGTATGCTTGGAAAACACGGTTGAGTGCTGGGGGGGGTATGACTATTTTAGAGTTTGGATGGGCAACATCTTCAGTGAGGCATTGTAGCTTCATACTAACCTGGTTGTGGACCACAGGTTATTCTGGTAGGCTGAATCATTCCGAGCCGTCCAAAAGGTATAAAGTTGTACCAGCTATGATTTAACCAATAGGATTGTGTAAGAGGCCCATTCAACTTAGGCAGATTTATCCCTATATAGTCGACAAAAAAATACCCAAACACTGTGTGTTATATCAGAGAACCACCTTGAACGTAATTTGACGGTCAGTCTGTAGTTTTAATTACATCTGCTGGATATGAAGCCCACCTCTATCTTCAGCGTGGTAACCTAATGAAAAGGAATGGGTCACATGCACCAACCAAATATATTCGGTGTGGTGACTGTGGACAGGAAGTGTGGGTAAAAATACCACAAGAAATCACGCCTTTGGTGGAACTAGAGCTCCAGTGGTAGGTTCTCCCATGTGAAATTGTCTTGAGCAACACCCAGTCACATTCCACCGGACCATCGTGCACATGAACCACATCACCCAAGTTCCCACTATCCAGAGGTTAAGGGAATTCCTTTCTTGTCGTGGATTTCGAGCCATTAAATACTGTACCTGTCATATTTCAGGCTTGGCAAGCTATCTTTTACTGTCCATATTGTTACGCATTTATTCATTTCGTGTTCCTCTTTTTTTCTCCCTCATTCCCATTTCTAAGTGCAGTCACATTTGCGATTTTTTTTTTACAACCATTACATTACGAATTTTCTCTCCTAATACTACACAGTTTCTGTCTATCATGTCAGCTTCACAGGCTTTTATCGTCGCGGCTAAACGTACCCCATTCGGTACCTTTGGCGGGAAGCTCAAAGCCTTCACTGCCAACGAACTGGGTGGGCTGGCCAGCAAAGCCGCCTTGGCTGACTTACCCCCGGACACCCCAGTGAGCTCGGTTATTTTTGGCAATGTCGTCCAAACTTCGGCTGACGCTCCCTACTTGGCCCGCCACGTGGGACACCGCGCTGGACTGCCTATCCAGGTACCTGCGTTGACCCTCAACCGTCTGTGTGGTTCCGGTTTCCAAAGCATTATCAATGCGGTGCAGGAAATTCGTTCGGGGGACTCTAACATTGTCTTGACGGGGGGTTCGGAAAGTATGAGTCAGGCCCCCTACGTCCTACGGGACGCCCGTTGGGGAACTCGGTATGGTACCGACCTCCAATTGCAGGATAGTTTGACGGCGTCGTTGGTGGACCGTTACCCGTCGCCCACCCCTATGGGGATCACGGCTGAGAAACTTGGTGCCCAGTACGGTATTTCCCGTCAAGAGTGTGACGAATTCGCCCTGCAAAGTCAGCAACGTTGGGCCGCTGCCAATGCCCAAGGGGTCTTTGCTGCCGAATTGACTAGCGTGGCCGTCAAGGGCAAACGTGGTGAGGTGGAACAGTTTGCTACCGACGAACATCCTCGTTCCCAAGCCACTTTGGAAGGTCTCGCCAAATTGGCACCCGTGTTTAAGAAAGACAACGGATTGGTGACCGCCGGCAACGCTTCGGGTATCAGCGACGGTGCCGCCGCGGTGGTGGTGGCCAGCGAAGCTGCCGTGAAACAATATAGTCTTACTCCCTTGGCCCGTATCGTGAGCTACCACACCGTGGGGGTTGAACCCACCATCATGGGCATCGGTCCCGTTCCGGCCATCCGTGGTGCCTTGGAAAAGGCCAACAAGTCGCTCAAGGACATGGATCTAGTGGAGGTTAACGAAGCCTTTGCCGCGCAGTACCTAGCTGTGGAAAAGGAACTCGGCCTTAACCGGGATGTTACCAACATCAACGGCGGTGCCATTGCCCTCGGTCACCCACTCGCTGCTTCGGGTTCGCGTATCATGGCTCACCTGGCCCACCAACTGCGTCAGACCAAGAAGCAGTTTGCCGTGGGGGCTGCCTGTATTGGCGGTGGCCAGGGCATCGCTATTGTTATTGAAAATGTTGTCTAGTTGATTAGAGGGATCTGCTCGGACACTAGATGTTATGTATCATTGTGTTTTCCTTTCTCTCTCTTTTTAAACCAAAAATCAATAGTTTATGGAGCGCTTTTCGGAATTCCTGTGACTGCTAATATCACCCTGTTACTAATAAAAAAGTGAAAATGTCAGTAAAAAAGCAGCTATTTTTTTTGGTGTGACAGGCACGTAGTCGTTCACATTCACTCTGATGTTGAATACCATTTATAACCCTCATACAACTTATACGAACTGGTCTTTTATCTCCAGTACACCCCCAAGGATTGAAAAGAAAAATGGAAATCGCCTAATGAAGTCGAAAACTTTTAAACATGAAGAGAAAAACAAACTTTATGGATTACGCCTTTATAAAATGAACAAAGTACCATAATGTCAATTGAATAAAACACACACACATTAAATGGCACCCATTAAACTACGATTATCACTACAAGTCCCAATTAGAAAAAGAAGATGGGGGACAGGAAGAAAAAGATAAGCATAAATGTGACCACGCGGTCTCACTTTATGAGATACAAACTATATAAAACATATACATCTACGGATATAAAAGGAAAAGAAGGTAGTAAAAAACGTGGTACGTAAATCTCACACCAAACTCTTCGACTATAGACTAAAGGGATGCTGAAAGCAGTATGTGTATCACCCCAGTTCCTTTTGATACCAAGGTGAAGTTGTTCGCTGGCATAAGACAACAGGCTTCCATAGCAAGAAAGAACCCCAAGAAGCTAAATTTACTCCTGGGTAGTAGGTATTTTATCCAGTTGAGTAGAGGGAGTCCGTGGGGTGGACGAGCCCACTGGTGATGGTTTGGAAGGCCGGGCCCGCTTAATAGGTGGGGTGTTGACAATCTTGTCCCCCGTTGATTTCGCTTTACCGGTCCGCTTACGTCCACCAGCGGACGCTGATGAAGCCCGACCCTTTTTATCATTTTCAGAATTTCCACTGGGGGAAGCGGCCACCGGGACGGGCTTGGTCAAGTACTGGTCAAACAACGAGTTCATCGTCGTTACCGAAGTGGGTAAAGGATACACCATACGGGTAGTACGTAGCGGCCGGCGGATCCCTTCGGTGGAAATGTGAGTCGTGATGTGTGACGCTGGAGGTGGTAATTCAGCCGAGGCACCCGCGTGGTCGGGGTTCCCTTCCCCATCTTGTGGGATGGATACGGATACATCCACGAGTCCCGCTCCAATCTGGTGGCCTAGAGCCTGTGCCCCAGAGGTCACCCCAGTTAATGGAGTAACCCCCGAAGTGGCAGTGGTCGCGTTGTTGATATTACCATCAGTAGCCACCCCACTAGTAGCACCGGGAGTATCGTCACCCATTTCATTATCATCCAACAAGAGGGACACAATTTCCTTGGGTTTGAAATCGACCTGGGGTTTAAAGTCCCCACCAGCAATGACCACCTTTTGAATTTCGTCCTTCTGCTTAGCCCGCACCAAAATCTTTTCCTCCACCGTGCCCCGCGTAATCAACCGGTACACTGTGACCTGCCGAGTTTGACCCAATCGATGCGCTCGGTCCATAGCCTGCTGGTCGACTGTGGGATTCCAATCGCTGTCGTAAAAAATTACAGTGTCCGCCGCCGTCAAATTAATTCCCAAACCACCCGCACGGGTGCTTAACAAAAAGATGAAAATGTCGTCCCGCGTTTGCCAGTCCGTCACCATATCACGTCGGTCGGAGATTTTGGACGAGCCATCCAACCGCAAATATGTGTACTGGCGATAGGACAAGTACTCCTCCATCAGATCGATCATTCGGGTCATTTGGAAATATAGCAACACCCGGTGCCCCTCGGCTTTGAGTTTGGGCAACAACTTGTCCAGCACCAACATTTTACCCGAATACACAATGAGTTTATCGGCAGCCGGGGTCCAAATATTGGATAATCCTTGGCGTTTATAGGCCCTGCTCCAGTTGGGTGGTGTCGAGGATTCCCAAGCCATCTGGGGTGGTTCTACCAGAGCCTGGCGGATTTCGGGGTTGAACCACGCTCGCCGCTGTTCCACGGTAAATTGGTAATCGGAACAGACGCATTCTATAGGGGTAGCCGTCACGGTAGGCATAAATGCCGGTGCAAGTCGTCGTAGAATATCGTAAGGGCCCTGCCGGATCATCACTTGTAGCATATGTTGTAATGCTGGAGTGGCAAGCGCACAACGAAGTTCTAGTTGGGTCCCGGGTAGGATCAGCCGGGTTTGGGACCCCTGAAGGATAGGCAGGACCATGTCCATTGGATGATCCTCCAGGTCCTGGTAGGCAAACCAGCGTTCCCAATGGTAGGTACGCTTTAAACAACCCAGCCAGCGAGACCAAGCCGTCCCGAAAAAGGCGTGGGACACCTCCGCCGGAGAATAGTCGATAAAGGGTACGAACCCAAACGCCCCTGGTTGACCCCGAGGATCAGACTGCTGTACCGACCGCTGGATGTAACTCGGGTGCCAAATACTCAAAGAATTGATCCGGCACTCGGTCAGCCAGCCAGCCCGATTGTTGAGCCCCGGTACATTCAATATCCCACCGTCACGGTAGAGACGTTTGGGAATATGGTACTGGATGACACTGTGACCCATATATGGTAAAGACACCTTGTCCCCTACCCGAGATACTGAGGGGGTCACATAAAACTTGGAAAACCGGTACGGCGACTCCACTTCGGCCCGTTCGAACAACTCGGGGTGATTACACACCTTTCGGAATTGCATCATCAGGTTCATCAGGGTGGCACTATCAGATTCCGAACCCGAAGCGGCCTTGGCCAACAAGTCCGATATGGATATCCGACCTTTTAACATCTGGTAAAACTGCCGCTGCCGTGGGGTCAAATCACACCGCACTTCCAGTTCAATCTTATCGCCGAGTTCATTTTGCACATGCTTTTTGATCCGCCGCAACATGAAAGGTTTCAAAATCATGTGCAACCGACTCAACTGGTGCTCATTCAAACTGGTCTTGTTCTCGGCGTGGCTTTCGATATCCTTGGAAAACCACTCGCTAAACTCTTCGTGCGAATCAAACAACGTAGGCATAATAAAGTGCAACAAAGCCCATAGTTCCTGCATACTGTTCTGGATGGGCGTACCGGTCAACAGCAACCGGTTTCGGCAGTGGAACCCCAACAGGGTCTTCCAACGCGCACTAGACGAACTCTTGATGGCCTGGGCTTCATCCAGTACCATATACTGCCATTTTATACGACGAAAGTACTGCTCGTCCGTCACCACCATCTGGTAACTGGTGATGAGTACGTTGAACGGAGGGTCACTCGAATAGAGTGTTTTTTTGTTCCAAAACTTGCGTAACACCTTCCGGTCCCGGAGGTTACCCCAATAAGGCAATATCTTAAACTGTGGTACGAATCGCGAAATTTCCTGTTGCCAATTGTGCAGAGTGGAAGCGGGGGCCACCACCATAAATGGCCCTTGGATGTTGTGCACCTCGGTCAGATAGGCCAATAAGGAGATGGATTGAACGGTTTTACCCAGCCCCATTTCATCGGCCAAGATACCGTTGATGCCTTGTTCGTACAGGTGGGCGAGCCAGTTGAGCCCCTTGAGCTGGTACTCTTTAAGTTGACACATGAGTATCTTGGGCTGCTTAATTTCCGCTTGTTCGGGCATACCGGACGGATTCATAAAGTTCATCTCGTCCAATAGGTTTTGCGACATTGGCATATTCTCCGCATTGCTCAATTCCTTGCGATTAGCGTCAAACGCCTGGGTATTGCGTTGCTGCATGGCCAACGCGCTCTGGGCGCTCTCCATGGCACGGGCTTGAAGTGTGGCTTCATCGGCATCGGCAAAATCGAGATCTTCAAACGTGGTACCACCGGGGGCGGTGCCCGAGGAGGGTAAGGCTAGTGCCTCGCCATTTGCCGACAATCCCGGCGGAACGGTACCGGCCCGGGAGTCTTCCCCGGTAGTACCAAGTTTGCTCCCCACAAAGTGACTAAAGATTTCCGTTTGCGAAATAAGAAAGTTAAGCTTACGACTCTGCCGCATGGCCTCCCGTCGTTCTTCTTCAATGCGTAACCTCTCCTGGGCTTCCTTTTCAGCGCGCTTGCGGGCCTCTTTTTCTTCCCGTTCGTTTCTTTTCCAAAACACCAGCATTTCCCGCATGGCTCGTTTGGCCCGACTTTGCATCTCTTTGCGATCCTTGGCGGTGCGTATGGCCACACGCCGTAGTTCCCGTTGGCAGGCCATAGCCACCCGTCGGCAATTTTGTAATCGTACCGCTTGGTTGTTGGAAACGTGCCGGGTTACTCGGGGGATCTGTTTGTTCGAAATGGCTGCCCACACTTTACGCATTTCCCACAAGGGATCCGCTGCCATCCCACTCTCCTCCTCCTCAACGGGTACTTCCAAGGGAGTGGTCCCTCGGGTACCGGTGGGTTCGACACTATCTTCGCGGGCCAGGATGGGCTCTGTTGCAGGGCGGATATCGCCTTCCTCATCAGTTTGTCGGTGGGATTCCACTTCACGATAACCATTGGCTTCCAGGGCACCGCGATGCAGCAGAGACACGTCGGCCAGTTTATGCAGGTCACTTTCCAGTTTGCGAAGACCCCGCTGGTTGCAGTGCTCTTCGTAGCTGTCCAGAATTTTCCGGGTCTTTTTATGCCAACGGAGCATCATGACAAGGGATTCTCTACAAAAGGGCGTATTAGAATCATCAGGTTCCCGTGGACGACGTCGTTTGGGACTATCCTGGTCCAGCAAGTGGTAAGCATCAATATCGGACACATCGTTCCGCGCTCCGGCACGCTGTCGCTGGGTCTCTGCCCACATCCGGGAGTAAACACCCAATTTGTTGGCAGCCACCGAAGTGTCATCAGGCGGTTGGTGGGAAGGCGAAGTGCGCCTATACCGACCACGTCCTCTTGGGGTACTAGGAGAATGGATAGGCTGGGACGTATGTCTCATCAATCCTTCATCACCCGGAGTAACCCCTTCCCCATTTCGTTCATAATAGTCGTCTGAGATTCCCGGGCCACCAGAGGGCCCAGTGAAAGGGTGACTGGGGTCTGACACGTGCTCTTTCGTCAAATAACTACTCGAGACCACGGCTTGATCAGGGGAACTGTAATAGGGGGCCCGATTAGTATAATACCCTCCCGAGGGAGAGCCTGGGCGCATCGTGCTTGGATCCTGGTAATTCACGGGGTGGGACTCACTGCTTCCGTAAGGGTAATCCGGGTAACGGGAATGATAGCCTGTTTCTTCGCGGTCAATCCGATAAGCACCAGACTGGACAGCATACTCGGAAAAGCCACGGTGGTAGTCCTCCCTCCTTGGTGAAGGATCCCTGGGCAGATACGAGTACACTTGCGACGCATTCGCATAAGGATCATTCGGCGGGGGCTCACTAGGAGCCGGAGGTTCATCGTTGAGCAATAGACTAGATATTGACATGGCCGTACGGGCTGGTGGTCGATGGTCAGCCGTTTCGGTCCGGGACGGGGACGTATACGATGAAACTGGCGCTGGTGGAGGTTGTCCAGGTGGATACGATGGGTCACGGTACCGTGACGATTCGGGATCCTGGGAGCGCGGGTAACTATGGGAAGGATACTCGTAACCGTAGCGATCGGTACGTGGCCTGTAGGTATCCGGGTGATACTCGGTGGACGGCTTGTTGGTCGCAAAAAACCCAACAGTGGGACCCTCCGGTGTATGGTGATCTCCATAAGAACGTCTACCATACTCTGCGTACGGGTCATCGTAGACAGTAGTGGTGTTATGAGAATCGTAGTATTCGGTATAAGGGGCATCTCTCGATGCCTGAGAGGACCGGTATTCCGTTAATGTACGACGCCCTAGTTCTTCGTGGGGAGGGGGGTACTGGGATCCATAAGAAGCAGCGGCGTGGGTCACTGGATCGTAAAATGATGGTTCCTCGCGGGCCTCGTGTGTGGGAGACCGACCGTACACGGGGGCCTGAACAGCCGAGGCAGTATAAGGATATCCAGGGTTGGTCTCATACCTCGAACGACCATCTTTGTCGGGATAATAAGGGTTGGATGAATGGTAGTGGGACGATGGAGATGTATAATTGTCCTGCGTGGGATACCGCGCGACATCGCGTGAACTTCCCGGTGGAGAAGGTGGTCGTGGGGGATTGGGAGAATCAAAGGTACCAACCGCAGGGTAGTACCGTTGCTCCTCGTCTGGATTGGGATGTAACAGGCTTTGTAGCCGATACGGCGAACCATGGTGGTCATCGGCCATGATAAAAAGATCTAGTGGACGAGACTACAAAAGAACACGACTAAATGAAAAAAAAATGTTATAAACAAATAAGACGGAGAGTAAAATGAAAACGGCTAATAGTAGTATAGGGAAAAAAGGGCCACCAGGTGGGACCACGGTCGGGTAAACGGGAATAAATAAGGAAAGGATAGTGATGCAACGCCTTTTGCAATGTAACCAAGAACTCTAGGGGTAGGCGGGGGAGACTCTGGTCAATAAGAGAGCTGTCGGATGGAATAGTGTTTCTTTTGAGACCTATTTATCTAGGCACGGTAAAGAGATAAAGAGCGATATACAAAGAAAAAGTATGTGTCTGGAAACCAATACTAGTAAAAAAACAACTAGATGTAATGAACAGCTATAAAGAACCAATGCAATCGGAGAAAGGAAAGGAAAGGGCGAATTATCAAAGGAGCCACATAGACTGCTGATCAAGGTGGTCGGTTCGTCAAGGAAGAAAAAGGCGATTCTCATTTGAAACCGGAAATAGAGGCGAAAAAAAATGGGCATACTCAAACTGAGTGATATCATCAGACATGGTAAAAGGTATGCAATGAACGTGGACGGTAAGAACAAGCCCAACCCCAATATAATACTGGCCAGGTCCAGATGCTTATGTGCCCAGGCTTCGCTTGAACTTTTTTCCCTATGTTGATGTAATTCCATGCACACGCCAATCATCAGGGACAGAGCTGGCGGGATCCTCCCCTGGGCACCAATTTCCCTCTCAGCAAATATCTACCATCATCTACTACTATACGTTTCGCTTTGGTTGGGGGCAATTCGACTTTATTATGAGTAACAATCAGGAAAAACAAAGGCAACAGCCAACCTGGTGTGATTGTATCCGTACGGTACTACATGTACAGATACGGGTCTGCTGGGTCCATTCATTTTATTCGGATAAAAAAAAATCCCTGCTAAACAGCCTACAACGGTATCAGAATCTCTCCATTGGGCGGCCTAAGGGTTCGTGATGAGTCGCTTAAGAGCATTAATAATCGTCTTGCGAAGAAACGTTTTGGAGCGATCGGCTAACCTCATGATGGCATCAGCGTAGGGACGAACGGCCGAGGGATGGGCTTTGGCGAGTGACAGTAACAGACTGGCGAAAAGTTTGGAACGTATTTGGGCCGGATGGTGCAAGCCTACGTCGAGAACGTCCACAAGATACTGCATGTCCTGGTCGGTGGGCGTCACTTTGGCGTCCGTGACCAATACTTGCAAAAATCGAAGAAAGGGCTCTGACCACGTGGACGCTTCCAAAGACCGTGGTGATAGATCTGAATCTACAGTCGTACCACAGAGCGCCTGAGCGAGTGCGGCCCACACGCCACTAAATAACATTCGCAGACAATGTTGGCTCTCTGCGGTGGAATGGGACGTCACATCGCGGATAATTCGACACATGACGTCGCTGACAATCGGGGAAAGTTGGACCCACTTTTGATGTCGTAATAAAGTCAAGACCCACCCTTGCACCACAGGCCGCGGTTTTCGCTGTAGTGCAGTCACTAGACTTTGCACGTACTGTCGACTGGGAAATTCTGTGGTCAGAACCACTATTGGAGAGGACCCTTGGACTGAATTGAGTGCTAGGGCAGGTGGTACCAAGTGATAAAAGAAGCGGGTTAGATTTTGAAATGAGCAACGATCACCACCGTCTCCTATTACCCTCTGTATCAGTTCCGCTTGGATGTTTTCGGGTAATCGATACAAATAGGACCAGGTGATAAGTACCGTTTCCATATGGCACGTTGGCAGGGCTAATAGCTCCTGAATAAGAGCCCACGATACATCTGTGACAGACGACTGGGGTGGAGCGAATATCGTAGCTAACCGCTGGTGAAATAAGAGTGGATCGAACGGCGTGGACTGAGTTGGGTGGTGCGTTGCTAGCCCACTGTCGCACTCACCATCACATTTAGTCAGCCCTGCTGTGGGGCTTTGAGGGAGATTGTCGGTGGACCTTGTCGCACCAGTGCCGGACGTTATTGCGGGTAACCGAAAGGTCGTTCGTTTGGGAACCCACTTGACATCTACTGTGGATAATGGTTGGGCAGCATCATCCGGTTTGTCCGTTGGGGGTAAACCAGGATTCGTGTGGCGTAGCAGTTGCACCTGCTCCTGGCATAATACGGTGGGAAACCCTCGCTGTAGAGTTTCCAATCGAGCACGCAGTTGGCTTACGGGTGGAAAAGCGGAGGTGTCCATGACGATCACATTCACTTGGCCATAGCCTACGTATAGTCTCACAATTGTGTTTTTTTACTATACCCCTCTCCCGTGTTCGTCGTAGAAATTAGACGTAAATATCCAAATTCAAAACTAACTGCCCGGTTTGACACAGTGTCGCTGCGGTTTCGTTGACCTTTTGGTATAGCGCTCTTGCGAATTGAATAATGTATACACTTTCACATGTGAAGGTCAAAAACCGACCCCTAAAATTGAACTAATTGTAATTGAAAAAGGTGACTCACTATTACCGAAACCGAGGCACACAAAGCGGCAACCTCCTTACAGGTTTAACTAACACGTTTCATACCTTATGTTCCTTTCCGCGCATTATTTCGGCACCACTTTGGTTTTCCTTTGTCGTAGACTTGATAATATTTCGTACAGCCTCGAAATACTCGATAACCATGACCACGCCACAGTCTTCCAACAAACCCATTATTCATAACTTTGGGGCTGGTCCCTGCGTTTTCCCACGACCCGTCCTGGAAGAAGCCCAGCGTGGACTCTTGGACTTTGCGGACACGGGTTTGTCCATTCTGGAAGTGTCGCACCGGTCTCCGCCATTCCAATCTCTGATGGACCAAACCGACGCCCAAGTACGTCAACTCCTCCAGGTACCCGACACCCACAGTGTATTGTTCCTACAAGGCGGTGCCTCCACTCAGTTTGCCGCTGTGTGGTACAACCTCATGGCTTCTCGAGTGATCCGTGACCGGCTCCCCCACGATCAGCTACCCACTGTGGATTATATTATTACCGGCAGCTGGTCTAAAAAGGCCGCCCAGGAAGTGCGCAAACTGGGGGGAAAGGTTAACATTGTGGTGGATGCCTCCCAACACTCGCACACCCACTACTCATTCGGGGGGATTCCTCCGCAGGACGACTGGTCGTTTACAGGTCCTGGTGGTCGGGATGCCGCCTATGTTTACTATTGTGACAACGAGACTGTCCATGGCGTAGAATGGAACCACGTTCCCCAGGTGAGCCCCGATACCGTCCTAGTGTGCGATATGTCGTCTAACATC
Organism: Dispira simplex; assembly: GCA_027478255.1. Lineage (NCBI taxonomy): Eukaryota > Fungi > Kickxellomycota > Dimargaritomycetes > Dimargaritales > Dimargaritaceae > Dispira > Dispira simplex. The sequence goes on along the minus strand of JAOPJG010000356.1, from coordinate 14,525 downwards.
ATGTCCCGTCCGGTGGATGTGAGTCGGTTCGGCGTTATCCTGGCTGGGGCCCAAAAAAATATGGGGCCCGCTGGTGTTACCTTGGTCATTGTGCGTAAAGACCTGTTGGCCCATGCGGATGATTCCGTGGTCTACACGCCCTTTCCTACCATGTTGGACTACCAGGTGGCTGATGCTAACGCATCCCTTTACAATACCCCACCTGTCTTTGCCATTTACGTGAGTCACTTGTTCAACCAGTGGATGTTGGATCACGGTGGGGTGATTGCCATGGAAGACTTGAGTCGCAAGAAATCGGGCCTGCTTTACGATACGATCCAGAAATCCCAGCTTTACCAGTGTCCTGTTGCTATCCCTTACCGCTCTCGGATGAATGTGGTCTTTACCCTCACCCGTTCGGATCTCCAAGCTGAGTTTCTACGGGAGGCTGAAAAACGGCACATGGTCCAACTCAAAGGACATCGTTCTGTCGGTGGAATTCGGGCCTCGCTTTACAACGCCTTGCCGGTAGCATCCGTGGAGGCCTTGGTTGGATTCATGGAGGAGTTTGAGTTGCAACATCCGACAGTCTAATCTATCTCCCAGTCTCTCTCTTTCTATCCAGCCTGATTATTTATCAGGGATCAATAAATATGCCATTGTAAAAAGAATATAGGCTATCGTTTGATAAATATCTGCACGGAACTGTTTTCAATGATCACTTATCCTATTCCACTAGCTATTTACTCTTCTCTTGAAATTATAGATAGTAACTAGGCTATAAATATGGAAAGTCTAGGGATAGACAACAATCAATGGGACGTTGCACAGATTTCACTGGTACCCCTGTATGATCACGTGGTTTTAACTCTCCTAAAAATGGAAACTACCACCAGGAATATTTTTTTTTAATCTAGGCCATTATAAAACAGCATGAGGAAACAACGAAGACTTCAAAGAACCCAGCACACTCATTCTACTACCACCACTGCTACGCTGGCTTATCAATGTATCTTCTGCTTTATCATACTCGCCCTTTACCAATCTAAACCAGCCCACGCTGTCCAAAGGGCGGACCGAAACCTACACTTCTTTTGATTCACGCTGCTGTGTTCCAAATTGATCTAATTTCGAACTTTATTTTTTATATTATTTTGTGATTCCAACACCTGCTCTATCGATTTTCCCATCATGCTAGGTTTTGGCGCGTTTAGACCTTCGTTCGCCGCTCTGAGCGGTCGGGCAGTGTACATACCCTGGCGATTAAGCTCCACAAGGAAGGCCAACGTTCGTAAGCGTCTAAGGGCGGCCGACGAAGTGATTGATGTGCTCTCACAAACTGGCGTGTCCTGTCGTGTTCTGGTAAGTAGCAGCTGGAGATCTATGGGGTGACATCCCATTTATGTATATATGTAGTTTTCGGGAAACCGATCCTCTGTACCCTACCCTGTATTTTTTTACGGCCACTAGATGTATACCATTAGTAAACTAAACTTATACGGTGTATATTTTATCGTTTGCCTTTTTATAAATATTCTTTTCTTGTAAACACCAATAACCCTCACCGGTATTGCCCTCTAGGAAAAGGTCCTGAAACAGCCTAAAGAACATGAAATGCTCCCCAAAGATAAATATTTCGTCTTTTCTCGCAAAGATCGGGGTTATCGCAAGGGCATACAAAAGGTTCCCAAGTTTACTCGAGTCCCCTTACCACGTACCTTCCCAAAAGGACTTCAATAGCCACATTGACCATGTTTTTAGTATGGAGGAACACTACTTTTTATTCGTGTGGGTTGAAATCATATATTTTTTTGACAGTCTCATTTTTATCTTTGCAAGCTGACCTTTTCGTTATATAATCATTATTAATTGATAATATCATTCGTTTAGAAATGTCTTTGAAATCCCATATAAGAATGATATTTTATTTATAATAATTACCATCATTGTCAAGTATTATGTGAGCCTCTCTTGAACCACTCATCAAAACATCTGTGGAAGTCACTCAGTTGAGGGAACCAAGGACTTCATTATATACCCCTATAATCTCATCATCATTGTCAAAGACTCTACCCTCTAGCTTTTTCTTGATACATGGGAACAACCAAAAGTCACATGGTGCAAGGTTAGGAGAGTAGGGTGGTGCTTTAAGTAGTTGGAGTCCAAGCTCATCCATATGGGCCTTGCTATAGTGGGAAACATGAGGTCTTGCATTGTCCTGGTGGAGGATAATTTGGGAAGTGGGTGACTTTGGATGTGTTTTCTACCATTCCCCAACCATTGATTGGACACCATTCCTTTAGTACTATTAACTCTTGGGCCTAGTATCATCAGTGTTGAAAACAGTATAAAACATGATCACTTTATTGAGGAGCACAGCCCATTTAAAATTTTGTAACTTTGAGGTCCACCATGGCTGAGCAGGGATGGAGTCATGCTGACCTTGGTGTTCTGACACCCATACCTTTCAACTAGTGCCAGTCTGGGGGGTTATTAAGGTAAATCCAGGTTTCATCACACATCATGATATGATACACAAGAGAGTTGGTTGGTTTCTGAAAACAGTCAAGGAAATTAAGGCAAAAGGTCTTGTGGTCACTCCACAACTCTGATGTTAGGAAATGGGGAACCCAAGTACTAAGGTATGAATGGTAATGCAACTGGTGGTGGAGGACATTCCAAATGTCATACACTGAAGTCTTCACCTCCTATGCAAGCACTCTCAAGGTCACAAATGGGTCTTTGTTAACTAGCCATTCAATGGTGTCACTTTTATATTCATAGGTCTCATTGGAAGGATGTCCTGTGCAGTGTTCATCTTCAAAGGACAAATGGCCCATCTTGAAGTTGTTGTACCAGATGTGCACTGTCACATACAAAGGATAACCTTGCCCATAATAACCCTGTAAAGTTTTTTGGATTTCAGTTGGGTTTTGGCCATCTTTAAAAAGAACCCAAATGTGGTGATGAATTAAGGTTGGGGTAATGGTGGGCATGGGACATTGTGGCTTGGGTGAATGAGACATGGTAAATGACTTTTAAATTAGAATAACTCAATGAAAACAACAGGTAGAAAGGTAAAACCAAGACGTGTATATTCCTATTAACAAGGGCTAACAGCATAAAGGAAGGGGAAGAAAAAAATAATAACTATTTACTCCTGAGCCAAAAAGCTTTCTCATTGACTGATACAAATGCACTTTTGCTTTTATATTATAATTACAAGTTATGCCTGGCTTTTGCTAGTTTAAAACGTTGCGCTTTATACAATGTTTTCACCAATGCAAAGGGCATAACTTGTATATTATAATTTTATAACCTGCCAATTATTAGTAAGCCTAAATAACTACCTTATGTGGTGGAATTAGCGGTATTTTGTCAACATTTGGGTGGTATTTTTTTTTTACTATATAACGAAAAATCCGCCAGAGTTTAGTGGGTCTCTTACAATGTTCTACTGGTTAAATTGTCCACAAGTAATTGGTACATCTTTTCTCCAAATCACTATATAAGATGAAACAAAGTACCCATTTATTGTTTTATATTCGTTTTATCACCACCACCCGGTTATTTTATGATGACCAAAGCCATGGCTTTTTTTACGAAAGCGCAGAACATACATCTAATTGAAGCAGGAGAAGAGAGAACTGCTTAAGCACTACATACTATAGGGATATTTATTGAAGGACTCTATCTCCCTCCTTTCAAGCACGGATCGGTCTGTCTAGTTTTTCAGGTTGAACATTTTGCGCACGTGATCGGTGCTCAAACTCTTGGGGCGTTCCAGGGGCATACCCAAGGCACGGTCCCAAATAAGCTGGGCTAAGACACCCAAACCACGCGACACGCCAAAGAGCACCGTGTAGAAGTCTTGTTCCACTAGGCCATAGTGTTGTAACAGTACACCGCTGTGAGCATCCACGTTGGGCCAGGGGTTCTTAGTCTTACCGTGCTCAGTCAACACACCCGGGACGATGTTGTAGAGTTGGGAGACCAACTTAAACATGGGGTCGGTGGGCAAGTGTTTCAGGGCGAATTCACGTTGGCAAGAATAACGCGGGTCGGTCTTGCGCAACACAGCATGACCGTAACCGGGGACCACTTGACCGGATTTGAGAGTCTTCCAAACGTATTCCCTGATGGTTTCGTCGGACACATCGGTGGAACCCAATTCATCACGCATTTTCATAGTCCAGCGCAGCACTTCCTGGTTGGCCAAACCGTGGAGGGGACCAGCCAAGCCGTTCAGGCCGGCGGCAAAAGAAAGATAAGGATCAGACAGGGCGGAGCCCACCAAGTGGGTGGTGTGGGCGCTCACATTACCACCTTCGTGATCAGAGTGAATAGTCAAGTACAGACGCATCAGCTCGATGAACCCGGCGTTATCACCAAAGCCAAGCAGGGTAGCCAAGTTGGCAGAGTAGTCAGCGTTGGGATTGATGGCGGGCAATTTACCGTCCTTGTACACATTGCGGTAGATGCGACCGGCAATATTGGGGAGTTTGGCAATCAAATCCATAGAGTCTTCGTAGGTGTATTCCCAGTATTCAGTTTTGGGGATACCTCGTTGGTATGCCTTGGCAAACTGACTCTCATGCTGCAACGCAGTCACAGCGAGAGAGAATTGGGACATAGGGTGCAAGGTGCTAGGACAACGATCCAATAGTTCCTCCACGAAAGAAGGAATGGTGGAACGGGCAGCCCATTCCGAAGAAATCAGTTTGACTTGTTCGGCAGTGGGCACCTCACCGGTCACCAGCAACCAAAATAGACCTTCAGGGAGAGGTTCCTCACCACCCTCAGCGCTAGGCAGCTGCTTCTGGCATTCGGGAATAGTCAAATTACGGAAACGAATACCTTCTTCGGGATCCAACACCGATCCTTCCCAGATCATACCCTTGATTCCGCGCATACCCCCGTAGGCCATATCCACGGTGACTTCGCCCAGAGATTTTTTGCCCAATTCCTGCTTGGTGGCCTTGACCTGGGCCTGCTTCTCGGGGATCAGTTCCGACAAACGTTCCTTCAGGCCTTGGCTAGTGGACTTGAAACGCTTCGCTACGGTAAAGGCGCTGGAAAAGGCGCGGGCGGAACCACTGGTGGTGGGCACCAATAAGACTCGACGAATACTTACAGAGGCCATGGCGAAACGAAAAGCAATGGTAATTTTATGTATAAATGTAGGCGTAATAAATAAAATAAATTACGTACACTGCTTATTATTAAGAAATACCAATAATCAGGGGGACAAGGATTGAGAACTGGGTCGGTGGTCAATGGTGTCTTTTTTTATGAGAAGGGAAGTGCGCACACTTCCGCATTGGCCGTGTGCATGGGGGAGGGGAGACTTGGTTCTGGACTGTGTCAGTCAGGCCTTGCAGTGGGTCTCTCCGAACTCTTACTTACCCCAACTCTTGCTGGGATTGGTCCATTCGACAGGATATCCCAAGAAAAAAAAAACTTACCACCCACCTTCATTCCGTTGGGGTAGAAAAACGTAGAATGAGTTTACAGGTAAGACCCAATCACCGATAGTGACGTAACTCAGTTACACTCGTGGAAGAAAAAAACGCGGTATTGCTACTTTACCACTGCGTCACCTTAACACTGTTTCGAATAGTGAGTGGGGTCGGGTTTGAAATGTCTTTTATTAGTTTCACTCTACAAGAATGGGCTGATGGGGATGATAGGAGCAATGGCACTAGTCAGCCGTATTAGGCAAGCGAACGGGCTAGTGATCAGTGAGTGTTTAGGGGGGGCCAATGTGTATCAGTCTGAAACTACCACCGCCACATCGATTGATTTCACTGTTTTATTTTGGGACTTTTGAGCTCACACCGCTCCTTGAGATTCACAGTGAAGTCAGGTGATGTCGAGCTTCTAAGTCGTTGATAGAAATCCGGCCACTTTATATAAAGTGCCAAAGAATCAACAGCAACAGACGGAAAAAAGCACAGCCAAGAGCGATAAGAAAGAGTATACAAAAGAAAGACGGTAACGGGAAATAAGAAAGAACACACGTCGAAAATCACCAGTACGGTGTTCAAATTGATAATATCACCAAGCCGAATATCACTGAGGTACCATAACATGCGGTCACCTCCAGAAAGAAAAAGGAAAGAGCCCCATGCCAAGTATTATATTATTTGGTGAATGCCCAGTTATCCCAGCCTTGAAACCATTCCAACGATCCCATTGCCCACTAGTCGCATAGTCCAAATAAATGCAATAAAGAACAGCCACAATTGACCGAGTTCAAACCAGGAACGTACTTGGACTTCAATCCGTGCACAAGGGTTTGGCAATAAACCCTGTTCGGTATCCGGTGTTACCTTTGACACAATAGAAGATTTTACTTTGGTATCGTCAATGTGAGCCGAGGGTAAATCAAATACAGGTGTACCATGCGGGAAACGACCATGGCGGTAAAAGTAGGCCATCAGGGCGTCCTTTTCGTACCACCGCTGTCGAAGCCATTGGGTAAACTCTTCGCTGTCAGTCGGTACCTGGTCCATGGGGATACGTCGCACGTGGAGGTGGACATGTCGAGGGTAAAACTGGCTAATGTACATCATAGGGATAGTGTATGTATCCTGCGGGGTCTGGTCAGAGGTAAGACCTTCGAACCCCATCGCCACGTCGTACACATAGTCCGTGACTTTACGCATAGCTTGACATGAATGGTATAGCCCGGTACAGCGTGGTAATAATACGTGACGCGTCTTTGGAAGTTGTTTATCTTCAGCATAAGCATGACATTTGGCCTGAGCCTTGGTGGTGATGGTGGTTCCCTCGGGAAACAAAGTCAACCAGTGCGGAAAACCACTCTGGGCTGCTCGGTGAAGCTGATCCAACATCGGCTGTTTATCCTTTTCCCACTGACGGTTCAGAAAGATAAACCGGAAAAACTGCATTCCCCATCCGAACACCGGGATATTGCGCAGTGAATTCTTGAGGATAATCTTGACTCCCCCAGCACAGTCATTATAATAAGCCAAAAACCACAAATAAATCCAGTCCATGTATATCTGGTGGTTGGCCATAACTATCGCACGTGGGGAAAGCAAACATCGCGCCAGTTTCCCAGGCCACACTACCACACCCTGGACGAATGGTGAATCGTCGCTCCGTCGGGCCTCACCGTTGCTGTCGGTGGTGCATTCCCCAATTAAGGCTGGCAAACTATCGTCATGGGTCAATACTAACTGGGTGGGGGCCAACCATTGCGTTAATAAAACCAGCACCACTGTAAAATAGTGCTCGGTGTGACGGTACCACCGTTGGGCCATACGGGGATTCCCATACAAGATGACCATCGCTACAAATTGCGACAAATTGATGAGCACGGCGTGAACCACTAGAAATAGTCCAAACACCAGAGCTCGTACAAACCACTCGCCCGAGTAAGTGGGCACGAGAGTGTTGGTTCGGGGTAGAAGCTTAGCCATTAACGGTATATTTACTTAGAAGACCTTAGCAACGAGTAGTGCTGCCGTACTGTGTAGAATATACCTAATAATAAAATACAAGATAACTCAAAAAAAAACAGCGACAACAACCAAAAGAACAACACATAGAGAGTAGTTCCTGGAACTCAAATACCAGATATAAAGTTAGTGACACAATAAAAATTAAGAAATGTACGAGAAAGTCAAATGCCACGATGGTGGAGACAAACAGTATTAGAAGTAAGGACAAGAACCGAACGACGAATACCAACACAGGGTGGCTCCCCCTAAAGTGGACAATAGAGGAGAATACTAAAAGTACAGTCACCTCCAACTTTTAGACTATTGGTGTGACGCTCCCTATTTATACGTTCCTTAGGTCACCTGTACTGCGCCTCCATTGCCCCAAGCTTCGCCCGACAGTCCGTTTGTAAAAGCACAAGAATACTTCTGGAAAAGAGGGCCCAAGGCCCCTTCCCACCTGGTATTTAACCAAACCGATTCTCCAGTGCGATTATCTCTCCTACTTTCCTACCCATTCCCATAACTGCCTTTAAAAGTACACACAAGGGTCATTGTCTCGAGAGTAAAGGCTATACATTCGCCCTGGTCACGAGTAAAGAAGGTGGCTGACCTCGTGAAGTTTACTACTGGCTTGCTTGATTATCGATATTATCACAATTCATCCACTTCACTCGATGGTATTCAACCGCCTAATCGTCAACGCCGACCCATCCCCACGTTGTACTCTATTGATAACTTCTTTTATTTTTTCACATTCAAAGCTACGAGCGTTACATTAACACAACAAACAACCCCTGTCCAAAGTATTCACATGCCAAAAAAAAACCACAACTCAAGGAAGATCCAGCAAATATTAAACCCTGGAAAACGAAATACAACAACAAATACCTTTAAACCATATTCCAAAAGAAAAAAAGTCTCACACTGTCGCATACAATCTGAGCCACCGCAATATGTATAGATAGACAAAGTATGTAAATCACTTTTACACCAAATGGGAGGGACATCTTCCCACGTTAAAAATCACCAAGCATAATAGCCCACGCATTGCCGTGTTATACCTCTTAATAATACGCGTACTCATCAATCCGCGAATCTCTTTCCGTGCCAGATGCATCGTACATATCTGACGACCCTTGGGAGGTTATCGGATTGTAATAGAGTGAAGCGTGTGACACAGCAGCGGCAGTAGTCCCTGGTTGTACGGTTGACGTTGTACTGACCACCGCCGCTGGAGTGACACTCGTCTGGGGAGGCAAACTCATCTCGGCTGTAGTAGTTGTAGGCGCCAACGTAAGTGTAATACTCTCTGGTTTAGTGGATTTCTCTGCTGTTGATGTAGTAGGGGTGGCGGTGAAGAGGGGTGGAGCAAGAAGGCTGGCCAGAGAGGCAGATACACTGGCATTCTCAGCCGATGGCCCAGCCATTTCAGAAGCTATAGTAGTAGTACTAGCAGAATTTCCAGAACGCTCTCTACTCACATCAGGTGAGGACAATATTTTCTCCACTGGCTGCTTAATAGATAATCCCAGCAACTGGGAAGCATTCGCCGTCGCAGCCGATACTTGTGCCGGAAAAGTAATCGAAGCTGGGATTGAAACTGGAGTTGGGGTAGGCGCTGGGGCTGACACTGCTGAGACCCCCGCGGGAATGGTGGCGGCCTCACCCACCGACGACACCGGAATTTGACCAGAAGCAGCGGTTACAGCCCCACCGACCAGTGCCTGCAGCATAGCAGGGTTGACCAACGACGGAATATTCAACATCTGAGGATTGGCCTGAATTTGCCCGAAAAGACTCATTAACTGGGCTAACTGAAACCCTTGTGGCAAATTAGCAGCCATCTGCAATGCTGCAGCAGGGTTGATTGTCGGCTGTTGAGTCTGATTGAGATTGGAGGCCTGACTGTTCATCATGTTAGAAATTAGTTGTTGTGCCTGTTGGGCTTGCTGAAGACGTTGGGCATCCAAGGTGGCCTGAGCTGGTGGGGGTACACGGCGGGGACCATCCCCGGTTCGCGACACCGACGTTTCACGGCTACTCTGGCCGGTCATGTATCTTTCCCGAGATTGACCGGGACTATAGTGCTGCCGCCGGGGTGGTGGGGATGAACGGCGGTAGTGACCCCGACCGTAATCCCCCTCACCTTCGTGATGACCGCGAAAGTACGAACTCCGTTCTGGTCCACGCAAACCACGGCCCCCCCTCACACTTTTCACTCTTTCCGCACCCATCGATTGGCGTGTCATCAACTTTTGGTTCATGTCCCATATGAACCGGCAATTCAAGATACCTTCATTATACTGTGTTCCATGGGCCATATCATTAGCTCTGATGCAGTCCCGACTGTCGTAGAATTCCACCAGACGTTGTCGCTCATTGTTACGAAACGGCTTGAACGATGCCACATCACCAAACTGTTGAAAATAATCCCGCAGGTCTGAATCATTGAGGGGCAAAGGACAATCGCGGGCAGTAACCAGCAGGGTGCCCTGGTTTTTATGGCGATCACAAAATTCTTTAAAAGCTTCGTCAGTTTTGGGAAGTGAATAACGCACATCAATCGGGATACCGTTGATTTCCTTACCATTGAGAGATTCCAACGCACGGGTGGCTGCTCTCAGATCATACTAGTGAAGTGGCGGAATAGGGTGCACATTCCATTTTAACAATGGTAAAGATGGGGTAAGGAAATATACATGTATAAACATAATGTAGGTTAAAATACAAGCATAAAGATAAGGATAGCAGATGCCGGTGTGGTTGCACACTATTGATGATGAAGCAGCTTTTCCCAGTACAATTGACCTGTCGAATACTGAAAGCAATGGTGGTAATCTCTCCCCGCTGGGCTTCAACATAATCCATTAAATGACTTACAAAACTAATAAAGGCAATCCCTTTACGGGAGATGTGATCACACACGTCGTGTAAATCACCAAACTCTTCGAAGAGAGGAGCGATATCGTCAATAGTGGCGCCCGACTGACCATCCAACATTAGCGCAAACGTGATAGCGGGTATCCAAAGAGAATCAAGATGTGAAGTCATACGGGCAGCATAGCATGCGACTGGACCGAATTAGTTAATGGCGTTCTTTTTTTTCAAAAATTGAACAACTACAGGTGAGATATCAAGGGCGGAAAAGGTTGTACTATTAACGCGAAAATAATTATAAGCCCTATTTCCTTCCAGCGCAATTAAACACTCTCGGCACTCTACTAGGTGGTGTTCATACAAACTCCCAGGTAAACTGAAGCTGTTGTGCCAATGGCTTTTGTACATCATGACAATTGAACAGCCTAACTGGGGCAGTAGCATATTACGGTCTTTAGAATTATTGTTGTGGTATCACTAGGTTATTTGTGTCTATGGCCTGAAATTATGAAACGTTCCCATCCCCCTTAGTAAATTATTAGGCTAGACAGTATGAATAATACATTCTAGGCAGCAAAGTCATGGGGAATAGGACAGTCGGGTAAAATCAGCACTACCCAACTAGACTGGAAACACGGGCATTACCTTGATATTTCTAATGAATAGGGTTCGCACTGCAAAGGATGAATCTGGTCCATCACGCGGGTCATGATAACTAGAACCTCTAGAATGGTAGCTGCTCGATGACCCGTTGTATCTCTGACCTGAGGGCAGGTGCATTGTGTGGTAAAATGTTGCATTGTCAGCCCCAAAGAAAGGCAGTCATATATCAATGATTAGACAGAAATAAAACAAGCTAAAGTTAGTAAACACAAATATATAATTCAACTGAGTATTTTTTAAAAGGTGGTCCCAATGTTAGTTAGGAAGAACCAAGGGATGGGCTGAGACAGCACTAATATCACCGCCCAGTGTTGCCAAACGAAACTGAAAAAAGGCTTCTCTGACTTTCTTTCTCGTTCACATTTTTCTGTAACTCTGTTGGTTCACTCTGCAGCTTCAGAGGATATTAAAAACGAGGTTGGAGTCATTGCAAGGAATAGCAACCATGTTGTTCACCGCTCAACGTAGGGTACAAAGTCCTGGACAGGTTCTCTTATAATGAGCTAGCTGGACATATATTTAACTTTGCGCTATTATATGCTTGAGCTGGTCGTTGTTGGCCTTACACCGCCTAACGGCTGGTCTCACATGCGTCTCGTTGACATTCTAGCCTGACTGACTCAGCGTGAATAGACTGCACCGTAAAAGGGCACCCAATCTGTTGTGAAACTCTAGTCAACTATTAACCTAGTAACGAACATATTCATGTTTATGCGGTACACCTGATGACAAGAAGACTTGACAGCAGAGGTACGGCATATTTTACCTTGCGAAAGTAGCAGGCTACTACATATGGCTCATATATTGACACTACCTCAATGGTATGGTGCGGCGTGCCGAAATCAGTCACACCTGTCATTGAATGTAACACTCTCCTCTCTTACGTATTTGCCTGATAGCTTGACGATATCGTGTCTTTTGGGTGGACTCCACTCTCGCTATACATCTTCCCATCTTGAAGTAGTCCTTTTGCACAGTTGTATTCTTCATAGTGGACCTATTGTACTAGGTAAACGCGAATAAGCAATTCATACATGTGGCATACTGAGGTGCCAAAACAATCAACATTAAAAAAGGGACACCCACCTGAATCATAAGCGGAGCTGTCATAATTGCCACCACCATAGGCACGATCAGGATAACGACCCCTGGTACGCGCGCGCGGTCTGTTCTGGTCTCGAAATGAGCCACTTGATCGCTGGTATTCTCCTTCCCGGTCGTAATCATACGGACTAGACCGGCGGGAACTATCGTAACTGGGGTAGCGCGGCATAATGTGGGCTATTTGAAAAGATGAGCAGATTAACGGGTATCGAGATTGGTATATAAACTAGAAAGCAAGAGTGAAAATAACTTGTTTTACAAGAAAGTGGATGACAAAGATAGGCCACAATTCTCGCTGACCAATGGGCTTATGGAACAAGGAGAAAATATTGTTTTCTGGGAAATCTGAAACTATAGGGTAGAGAGCGTCTAGTGCATCCGGCCAAAGTAAGTGTATACCGGAGGAGAGCTGTTTCTGATAGTCGTGATAAAAAAAACAAAGCGACAGAAAGGAAAGAGAGAGGGGAGGAAAGGAGGGAAAAAAAAGCACACAGTATTTAAGCTGACAAAGGCGGAAGGGATGTGAAGAATCTGAGGGTTTTTATATTCTTTATATAGCGATTTGGGGCACAGGTGTGACAATTTAAATTTAATCAATAGGATTTTGTGAGAGGTCCACTCAACTTATGTTGACTTATCAATCTGGTTAATTGGTAAACCTATTCCCATGAATGATTTATTGATGACCATAGGGTGTGCACATTGTTCTTTTGGCAGCCTATAATAAAACTTGTGGAAGGTGTCTGCACTTTTCCAATTCACCTCCTTTTGGATAATATCCTCATCAAAACCTAGACTTTTAGCCTTGATAGCTGATGCTGAATGGATAGAGTCTAGGAAGAATTGTTTGGGATTTATCCCTGTATCTTTCATGGTAGTATGGAGCCAGTTGACCAGGGTGTCCATGCTTGCATTGGTGCCTCTTGCTATAATGAAGAGGTGGCTAGTAATGGCATTTCAGTGTTTATAAGTATGCTTTACATATAATGCCAAAACATGGACTGGGCACAGGTGTGTTTGGTCCAAAAGACATTTTAGCATAGTAGATTTATACAGTCCTTCTTTGATGTTAAATGCTGAAATCACCAGGAGTTCCAGTTGGTCAATGGAGGGAGAGAATTTGGTATCTTTGCTCAGAATGCAGCCTAGGTCACTGCATGATCTCCACATGATGGCTGTGGTAAAACCACCTCTAAAGAATGTTTTGGACAAACCAGTCTTTTGAAACTGTATTTATTCTTTAAAAGGGCTACCAGCTAAATAAAAGATATATAAAAAATTTCTAAAGGAAAAGAAAAGCTTTTTCAACCATTCCACATCAATGGTCAGTTATAAACACATTGCACTCAAGCTAAAAAAAAGTAAAACAACATAAAAATCACATGCTTACTCTGGGAAAAATCATGGGGCAAAAAAACTCAAAATAATCCATGTGCAGGATAATGAAATATATAGAAAAATATAGGGGAAATAGCCATAAAAATTGTAGGCTTAAACTAGGTAAAATGAACTGAAAAAATCATAGGAAAATGGTGCATTTGCAACAGTTTTCAGAGAGCAAGCCATGTACTTCAATGGTGGTTTGGTCCCTGTTAAGGGTTTTGTCCATCCATTTCCAAATCCAAACTGGAGTTCAAGGCAGGTGAGTATGAGGAAACAACATCAGAATCTGAATTCATGAGTACACTTGTAAAATTTTAAAGGGAACTAGAAATCAGAATTTATTGAGAGTTTGAGTGCAAGTCACAGCTTCAAAAGGTCTAAAGGGTATTCACCAGGGCCCTGGGGACAGGGCTCCTTATATATGACAAAAATAAAGCACAAGCTGGCTTTGGAAGCCATCTAGTTCATGGGAATAGGTTTACTGATTAACCAAGATTATACAAAGAACTAGCTTCAAAGTATAATCCCTAAATAGTCAAAAAAAATCACCCCTATGAGCTGACATTTCCTTAATGAAGAGGCAGAGGGCAGTATATATAGAGGGAAAGAAGAAGAGTAAGTGAGAGGGAATGCAAGCTCCCATGATTCTGTGAAACAATACCCTTTCTATAACTGCCTTCTCTTTTCTATCATGAAAATGATGCTATTGCTGTAGACTATGGGATCAATGCAATGAATAACAAACAGGGTCCTGTATATAAACATCACCTTTCCCTTTTGGCCCATGTCCATTAACTCAGGCCGCACATCTGAGAATGCACTGTCTTGTGCATGATGCAGTCTAACAAAGGCCCATTTGAATCAATGATTGTGAGTAGATGGCTCTTTGAGACATTGTTCCTGTCTTTGTAACCTGAGCTGGATTCTACCTAAGATGGTCATTGTTCAATGTTAGTGGCCATACCCATGCGTAGTTCGGACCACGAATAGTCCTCATGGAAAGGCATCTCTGGGTCTGATGGGGGGAAGGCTGGGGTAGCCACTAAG
>JAOPJG010000355.1:0-26982 GCA_027478255.1 Dispira simplex | reverse complement strand
ATTCACTTTAATGATGTTTATAACTTGTCCATTCTACCCCACCCAGGCTTTGGCGATCGCTTGCTAAACGAGGTCCGCAAACTTGCCGTCAAGGACAGCAAGATTAAGATTTATGCCCCACCTGAACGCAAATACAGCACTTGGATTGGCGGCTCTATCCTGGCGTCATTGAGCACGTTTAAAAAGGTAATGTATTGATGGGAGTTTTTTTATGTTTTTCGCGGTGTACTTGAGACTAGCTAATTCTTTACGAATCTTTTACTGCAGCCGAGCATAGATATACGTTTACGGATGGTCAACCTTCCGTACTTTCGGAATTTGAAGGATGAAATACACAGTAGAATTCACAATGCGGTGATTCCACTAAAGTGACCGCTACATTTCACCATGGGGCGAATTTGCGGTATTCTTGGTACGCGGTGATATTAACGCTGTACATTTTTTTCTGGGCATGTTCCCTCTCCTGTTTTTTTTCTTGTTCTGGAAAATAATGACATCATCCGATCCTCCACACGTGTGCTCCCTAAACTCGATAGATGTGGGTATCGGCGGATGAGTACCAAGAGGATCCCGAAATCATCCACAAAAAGGCCTTTTAAACGGATCCCTCGTTAAAGATTACAAGAGTGAGTGACGATAGTCGCTGTTGCATTACGTTGTCCGATGTGTTCTTTACAAGGATCTATGCCCTGGAGATACCAGCGGGAAATATCACAGACGAGTGATATTCATGACACATTTCATTTTTCTAAATGCTTGGCATAGAAAAAAAATATACATTATTAATGTTGTACCGTAAGCAATAGTGTATGGTGGGTAAATCCTGGCCTACTTATTTATTTATTTTCCAGTGAAAGTGATCGTCCATGCTGGACCCACGCCTTTGTGTGGTGTATTACTGCAATGAGCATTGGTGCAGGTGATGCAATTGGGAGTTATTTCCATTTTAATGCCTCGCACTCATCCGAGGGTGGGATACATTCAGTTGTTTGACCTGCCTTATTTTTTTTAATATCATCATTTGGTGTCTGCATGATTTATTTTAACTAGTTTTTTTTGTTAATTCTATCACTGCCTTTCGTCAGCCCCAATCCACAACGTGTGGATTGTAAGCTGGGTTTTTCTTACTCTTCCATCCCCTACTCTATTCACCCTGAAAACATCAGTAAACGCTAATTTCACACTGTGATTTTTAGGTATATTGGCCTTGACAAGTGATAACGGTGACTATTGTGCAGCCAAGTGCTAATAGCGTTACCTTTTATAGTGAATATCCGAGGAGGATCTTACCCCCCCCCCCGGTGACCAACCACCACATTAAATTTTACCAGCAAAAACCATCTATTGTCTTAATTTAACATTTCGGTGATTTTTTTTCGGCTATATAACGATTTAGAGTAAAAATGTACCAGTTAAAAATTTAACCAATAGGATTTTGTGAGAGACCCACTCAATGGTGGCGGATTTTTCGCTATATAGTCGAAAAAACAAATCATCCATTTTTCGTCGCTCGCTAACACTCTGTTCATGGAAATTGAGAAAGGGTATATAAACTTACTGTGACCTGAGAATCCATATAGATTTACGTTATTCGCTCGGTATATTATCCATACAGAAGATTTTGGTCGAACATATGTACCATAATTGAATGGTACAGTTAGATGGCCCCATTGGTTGAGGCGTGTGACTAGTACATAATCTTTTGCTGGGGATCGCCATAGGGGACCGGAATGCACAGTATCGGTATATTATATTACGTCTTTATTTCTGAGGCTTACATCATGGTGAACTGAAGCATAGGTAATATGGAAAATCGAGTACCAAAAAAAAACCCCTAAACGATACTCATATTGAACCAACGGATGATTGACATCATCATATTGAGGCACGGATACTTTGTGGTCCATAGATACCACGGATCATGAAAACCCTTACCATGATCCAATCATCCGCTATTTTCCTTGTTAGTTAGGATATGTGTGTGTGTGTGTGTGAACTACAGTCGACTAAATTCACCAAGGGAAATATAATATGAACTGAATCCTACGCTAGAGGTCTGGTAGTGATGGTCCTTGGTAGTTTATGTTAACCAACGGTTATTACACTTGTAATCACTGCACAGGAATGATCCGATGAAATTCAATACATTACTTGGTGTGATATAACCGAATCCTGCAATTTACAAAAAAGAAAAAGAACTTCAGTGTAATTCCTTTATCCTATGCAGGGGGAAAGTCGCAGATTTCCAGCGTGCAGATACAAACTCTCCCACCCTCCTTGTTCCCCATCTTCTCCATAAAATCCAGATCAGCAGTTCCTTTTTCGTCTACGTCATCTCAATTATGTTTGACTCTATAAAACAAATACATACAACATCAACAATGGATGGGGTCGTGGACCATTCTACCGTTGTCTTCGATAAGGTAACACTAATATACTCGACATGAGTAAGTAATATTTCACGTAGAAGCAATTGAATGATTCCTCCTTCACACAAACATATTAAACGCCATTGGTATGTTAATCGTATATTCACGCCTGCCTACTTTTTTTAGAAAGAACATTTCCTAATATGCCTTGTTGGAACCGAAAGTAGCAATCTCACCCACTCATCATTCATTCACTCGTGTAGCACATCATCACCGGAAGGGAAAAACGCGCATTCTTAAAAAATAATAATGGGCCATTGATTTTTGTTCATCTGTAGAAAGTTGGACTGTTTAACAAAATGAAAGACAGGTCCATCACCTCAGTGACAGTTACAAGAAAAAAAATTTATTAAAGTGTAAATATTGCTTGGCAAGGGTGACCTGGAACTTTCCTTCTCTTTCTTACCATTAAAAGAAGACAAAGAAGGGTTGCGCTGGCCTAATGGTATCCAACTCTATTTATAATTTTTTTTTCTTTTGCGAAACATATCAACACCTGGTTTACATTCAAGTCGCTCTTGACCGACAGGACCGCGCATTTTTTTACTTTGTGCATCATGGTAAACTCATCTGCCGTTAAGGATCACCCACATCTGCGGTACTAGGGAGGGGGAAGTAATCTATTTATTCAGCAACCAGATGGATCCCACCGGTTCGAAATCCGAGTTATGCAATACACCTACACCCGCAAAATTTCGTCACATCGCCTCTCATATCCTTCTGTTTCCCCCCCCCTTGGTCTAGACAATGGTAATGATTCGGAGAGTGTTAGAAAAAGAGATACGATGCATCGCACCAATCAACCGACTCCCATTTGCGTTTGAAACGGCATTATGAAGAGAAATGAAATGGGCTTTCCAAACGGGATAGAGGGTTACTTATGGAGATGGAGGGGGAAGGATAACTCGGCAAACGCCGGACTACATGTTAATCCTCAACAGTACTCCACTTTCTCCGTACTTTCCCTGGACCAAAGCACGACCAAAGACTGTGCTGGATACTTTTATCGTAGGTGGTGGACCAATCACCAGTGTAAAAATCAAGGTAGTGCAGTGAATATCGTTCTCATTGCCACATTTGGAAGGGCTGTGGTTTTCCTCTTTGTTGGCCAGTGATGCTGAACTGCCCAGGTGCCGCTAGACAAAAATGTATTGCGGTACCACATTGGTGGGTGGGAGACACTCTTTTGGGAGAGCACATATAAAGTGTATTCGTTATCCACCCCGACCCCTTCTCTCGCTCTTTTGGTATCAGCTTGGGATTTCATAACATCGTGATATTTTCTGTCAGTTGTGCCAATTGTCGTTTCTAGACGTAATTGTCGGTGTTTTCTGTGGTTATAATGGGTTCCTGAGATTTTATGTACTATTATTTTTTTATTCTTTACTTGGGCTTAACAGAGGTTAGTAGGGTGTGTCCGAACAGTCTCCACTTAGTTAGCAAGGTACGTGCTTTTAGGGCAAGACTTTAAGGGATATAGTTGTAATATATTATTAGATTACAGGTGTTTCAGTTTTAGTTTTTCTTTTCTTTTGGATAGGTTCTTTCCAGTCGAACCACGTCCGTTTTTTTTACGATATTCGGAAAAGTCACATATCAGAGTGACTCTTGACTATTATTGCCCTCAATCTTTTTAGTCTATGTCATTTTCTTATAGAAGAGTTTGGATGGTGGTCACTGTCACCAAGGCACAGTTTACCATACATTCACCTCCCCCCTTTTCCCCCCTGGTGCCCGTTTTCTCAACGAACCGGTATCATTTTATAATTTTTATAATTATGATTATTTGATGACCTCATGTCCTATTATTCCTTTTTTATTCTATCAAGCACAGAACAGTGGACTCCAGGCCATCCCTTAAATTTGGGTGTGTGTGTGTGTGTATGATTTCCGGGGCAAGTTGCATTTGGTATGAAAAGTGTTTCCCATTTTTAAAAAAATTAATTCCCATCTACAGCACTTAAGTGTACCTTATTTTTTAGTGACTGAATGACCTTTTACTACCCATCGTGTAGGGTCTCTTGTACCCCTTACATGGGCTTTCTCGACTATTTTTTTTCTCAACACGTTTCTCTCGATTGTGGTATCACTAAGGTCCGTGCTATCCTTCCGGAGATTGAGCCAAGGGGAGGGGTTTGTGTATGACCATTCTCTACTAGAACCAGGGGGTATTGCCAATTGACAGTAGTGTCTTGTCCTTTTATTTTTCTTCATTCCCCTGAAGGGAATTCTGTGCTTGTGTTATGTTTCTTTGTTAGACCTGCTTCCTGTTGCTTGTTTTTTTTTTCAACTCACTCTACCTAATTCACTACTATCGCCGATACTTGGCACATTCCCCCCCCCACCCCCACTTTAACTTATTTTATTCGGTGTTTATCATTCTCTAGTCGTCATACTGTCTTCATTCTTTATACCTTGGCCCCATCGAGGTGAATGACAAATTTTTACACTGAAATCAGCCATATTCTGCCTTATCTGTGTCGTCTTTTTTTTCATTATTGACAAGCGCAGAAGCGGGGCTGTTTATCCCTGGGCTGTGGAGGGTGTTTACTATTCTTATTAATATTCTCTTTAAATTTCTTCAGAGGCATAGCTGTCGCGGCGGAAGTTTCTTCTTGAAATTATGTATGTATTATCCGATAGTAGTGATTTTTAGTAATATATACTCGTGAAAAAATATAATGCTATTTATTCGACATGGTTAGAAAGCCGACTCGTTTTGTCTTCTTCCCTTTTTATCCTATAGTATGCCCAATAGATATCAATTTTCTTGATCCTCTGAACTCCCTTATATGACGGTTTTCCATTTATCATATTATTTTTTTTTGTAATACTGAATTAATTGTAGTGTATTCCGATATTCATCCTTTGGTGTAAAGCTCATGCTCCGCGGTTTGGGTGACCCTAGCCTTCCCCATCCTATTTCCCGATAATCCCCGAAAAAAATTAGTCGAGAACGATTATATCCCCATTTCGTTAACGATATCTTTAATACCATCGGTAGGTAAAATTAGTCACTTAATGCATGGGAATATTCGTAGACGAAAGGTTCGTCTCGAGATACAAGAGTTATTGAGAACAAGGGGGGGGGCTGAATTAATTTCATACCCAATGCGGTAGAATTTTTCCCAAAGGTGTTGTGAATTTAATATTGCTAGGTAGGAGAGATGACTAGTAGTGAAATGTATGCGATATATGTACCTTTGCATATCAATATTTCCACGACTCATAGCTTACAAGAACATTGTATTCTCTTTGACCACTGCCGTTGAATACCATTCACTTTTGCGAATGCGTTTAGCTATTGTGATGACGCCTGACTTTAACCCAATTTCACACTCCAGAGCCGGCCTCCGTGTATTTCCGCAAGGATGGGATGATAAGGAAAATGAAGGATCGGCCGTTAGTCCTCCTAACATTCCCACGCTACCACTTCCTCCATCTGACTACACGTACAAGTTGGTGGTTTGTCAACAGCCGTCTCGAGCCATGACTTGCGAAAATAAAGACAAGGACCGACGACCTATCGATCCCCCACCCATTGTTCAACTTTTAGTTCTTGATGCGGAGGGTAATAATGACAAGCGGTAAGTATCACCTATTCATGATAACAACGTCTTTGCTAACCTCAGTTCAGGATGTTTGGAAACAGCCCAGTTGCGATAAAACTGTCGGTATGGGCGACAAATGGATACATTCACAAGTAATTTTGAAGACCATTGCGCATGCTAACCATCGATAATTATCTTGATACGTACCCACGGATTCGGTATGTAATTCTGTTCATCACCGTATGGTTTGACGTATAGATATTTATTTAATCCGTTCTATCTTGTACACGCTTCACTATGGTCAGCCGATAAAAGCAAGGAACACAGCGTTGTTATACAAAACACTACTTGTATGCAAGTGCTTCTAGGTTCTCTCGTGTCATCACCCCATCATCTGCGTAATCTAGACGAAGAACTAGGATGCTACTTTTGTTTTTCAGATCTTTCCGTGCGGATAACAGGGAAATACACACTGCGCTTTAAATTGATTCGACTGGGAAATGAGAGTGGATTGAATCCCACCGACAGCCCTCATTCCGAGGTTATCAGCGAGGTATTTTCGGATGTGTTTACGGTTTTCTCCCAAAAACAGTTTCCTGGAATGACAGGTAAGTATATACCACATATTGTCTTGCTACGCAAGGAATAATTTTCAATGGTTCAAGGTATGGTTCCGTTCACAATTCGTATGATTATTATTATTTTGATTATATGTACTCACTATATCAAAATTTGGGAATGGTTTTGGTTGGTGGCATGGATGTTGCTTTTCCAAACCTGCTACGGGTTCGGGGCTCGCTTGTTAACACAGAATCCTCAGAACTGACAAAGTATTTTGCTCGACAGGGCCTAAAGATACCTATTCGAAACGAACATCGACCGCGAAAACGTGCTAGTAAAAAATAATCAGTGACATTGTATAATGTGCGAAAACGCCCAGTCCTAGAAAGCTACCTGCCAACGCTATTAAGGACCTTTCTTTTTTCCTTTTTTCTTCTGATGTTAATTAGCACATTCCAAATATCATTTGATCTACTTTACAAACATTTTTTTTTTCATCAACTAATTCTTCGTTTTATTAGTCGTATTAATGGGTGTGTATGCCTCTTGACACCATTCATGTATAATGTACTTATTTTTAGCCATAAGTGTCCGTGAGTCTAGGTAAGGTTTTTCAATGGAATAAACAAAATTTATTAGTAATGACCAAAATAGCGCAGTTGAATGACTATTTCTTATTGTTATTTCTACGCTTAACAAATTAGGTCAAAATGGCGGGACCTATGTTATGAGTGAGGAGGGAGCGTATGCTTAAACCAAAGAAAGGACCTGCTATATGGCCGGATATTCATGTGCCTTATGCATGTTGACAATGGAATCAGTGCATATCGTGGATAATTTCCCCAAGTAGGTTCTCTCGTTCTACTTTCAGCTCAGTCTACCATGGTACGGATCATCAATATGGGAAGCAATTCCGCATAGCGATAAACAAAAAGCGTGCAGTCCAGCAGGGATCACACGGCGGGTTACCGCAATCAGTAGTAAACAAATGAGTCAATTCTGGTAGGTTAGTAAAGAAACAAAATGTTACCATGCGAGCTAACGAGGCTAATGTCAAAGTATTACAAACGCCACCATGCAAAATAAAAGTGAACCACGTCTTAATTCCCAAGCCATTGTCACTGCGATACGTTACCCCACAGCATTGGTTTAGCCATTAGGTAACCAAATCAGTGGACAATGGGAACTGATACAATGTGATACATGCCATTTATCAACCTTCCCCATTCCTCTCTAGCAAAGTGAAGAAGGGCAAAGTGAGGTATAGTACATTATCCCTCAACTCAAACCACGTAGCTGTTTCAATTAAAGCGGGGTTATCATACTTCTCTTCCTTTTCTTCATTCCCCAATCTTTGTTGGGGTTTCCAAGTGGGAATAGACAGGTATACGTCGCAATAATATGTACTCACCAACGGCTACTTACCAGGTTACAGTTGGCTTCTTCTAGACGTAACTGGGCCAATGTGATATCCTATAGACCGTAAATTGGATATAATCCCCCGTCCACCAGAAAAGTATTCCAGCCGAACGCATTAACATCCAAGTACGTGGAATTCGACCATGAAATAAAATGAAAATCGGGTGACTTGTTAGTAAAATCGTGGTTACAGATTGACGGTCCTATACGCCGAGGGGATCCTACCTGGTTTACTGCAACTGACGACATAGTCCCATTGTGCACTTGCACTGGGGGATATTGTAGAAATCCCATCGTTTAGCTATTCTTCAAAAAGTACAAATGCCATAACCTATACTTACCGGTGGCAAGGCCATGTAGCTGGCTAATTTTTCACCTTCCGCTGCCAATTGTTCTTTGAATTGCTGAATATGGGTATTGGTGGCGTCAAGGCTTTCATAATCGATTCGACGGGACACTACCTGTAAACCGGCGTAGTTACAACGGAGCGTATCTTCTCTTTGGGTATATTCGGTAGTTTTTTGAGTCAGTACCCGAGCGTTATGTGACCATTCCTGGATCTTTTGTTCTTCAGAAGGTTTCAGTGATTGTGCATCTTGCAGCATTCTGTGGGAATGTAAGGACGAGGAACGCAAAGCCGGTTATTAGGATCACGGTTGTAAAGGTCTAATAGTAACATAGGTTAGATAAATAATGGTGTCCGACCAGCGTGAGGGTTATTCTGGGATTACTCAGGGACCATTTTCCAACTGTATTGCCATGCAAAATGTGAATGATAACCGGTGGGCAGCAGCACAAAGGATACCACGGGTAATTTTTTACAGGTGTATTCTTTACCCTTTATAGTCTTGTAGAGAGTATATTCTGAAAGGTATTTCCCAAGCAAAAACTACTATTGGGTAGCGTTTACATGACAATGCCATACTCTTCCCCTAAGGAACAAGGAGTCTAAATACATCTTTGCAGTGTATCGAGTGATGTAGAGGAGTAATTCTGACGCGATTTCAACTATACCGCAGGAGCACTGACCTTTTAATTTTGCGTAACTGGTGATTGCAACGGTGTTTGCGTCGTCGCACGTCGTCTCGTCGTTGTTCAGTGACTAGCACATCACGTTGTAGGGCTCGTAGTGTATCCTTCAAGTGAGTAATCGCCATCTGGTAACTGTTACCATTACATTGATTCCATAACATTAAGGCAGGGTTCAGCAGAGTTAGTTTATACATACACACACCAATAGGCATAACACGACGAAAAGAAAAGTAGAAGAAGCCATAGAGATGTATATCACTTGGGTTGTCACTAATGGTTTTAACAAACGTAATACCGCACCACTAGAATACCTCCATGAAAAATCTCGGGATGCCGCCATATCTAGTATTCTAAACAAACACGGCCTGTCACAGCTATTCTGTGTATTTATATTTCATTACTCCCCTACGGCTACCTATCGGGTTCACACAAGAAATCACACTCTTAGTTATACCATGGGGCTTACCTGCTTTGTTCATAGTCCTTCACCCCCAGGGTTTGTCCCAGCTCTGTGAACAGTTGCACTTTAGTTAAAACACCGTGGGGAAGGTCCTCGACTGTAATTCCTAGTCGTTCTAAAATGGCCGTATATACCGTGGTTTCTGCCTCATATTGAAATTGTAGTTGGTGGTCGGTTTGCTGCATGTGTTTTCGGGTCTGCGTGGTAGCATCGTGGTGATGTTTCAGGGTTAACAGCAGGCGCAAGGTTTCCGATGTTCTTTCGATATGACGTTGGCATTCGGCCTTGAGCTGCTCATTGGTGGTTAATCGGCGAAGCCATTCGTCAACCTCGTTCCAAAGGTCTACTACTGAAGCGGAGTTGGATTCGTTTGAACACGTTTGTGCGGATAACATTGTCAATGCAAAGCAATGTGGTCAACGGGAACAATCACAAGTAATGTCACTCATAAAGAAAAGGAATCAGTTGTTATGGTATGATTCACCAAGATGTCTTTTCTTGTATACCGGTGAATAGGTATCATTATAATTTACCTCCAACAATTGCTGTACCTTCACATTTGGTCAAATTCATTGGTACATGCAGTACTCTATGCCTTTGGAGTTCAGCTACTACTCATCTCACCATCACGCCCGACGATCTGGCTGTAATTTGCCTCACTACTTTGTTAAGAGAGAAACCATCTCACAGTGCGGCATAGTGCTCCTTTCTTGTGTTTGGTTTCAGTTTATCCCAATATTATTTGATGACACTGGGTTGAAAATAGGTAATGAAAATTCGACAACGCCTATTCACTATGGTAATAAATGATGTATCGGAGTGCAACAAATTATTTCTCATTTTACTCGAGAACTGACATTTTATTCAATATCAGTATGTAACAACTTGAACAAACAAGTTTACGGTGGGGGGGGGAGATTTATAATGACAAGTGCTATTCGTGCACTATGAATAACAATAAGCATTTCATTTGATGCAAACGCCCGCTAAAGCGTTACACTGACTCTGGGGCATTTTCGACCTGGGCCCGACGCTGGGCCTTGGATTTCCGAGGTCGTTTCTTTTTCGTACCAGTCTGGGAATCCGGGCCAAGGGTTGTTGAATTATGGGACGCTTGATTCGATTTCTTCTTTTTACACGACAACGGGTTAGGCCCTTTGGCCCGTTTACGTTTTTTGGGAACTTGAATTTGAGCCCGTTCTCGTTCTTCCTTGACTTCAGGTACCAAAGCCTCCAACGCCTGAATTTCTTTACTAGAAACGGCCGTCTTGTTTAATTCAATTTCCTTGATTTTATCCAACGTAGATTGACCCATAGGTTCAATTACCAACATGGATCGATTAAAATGTAATAAAGGTACCCCCGGTATCAGTCGTAACTTGTCACGTCCCTTGCGATTTTCCATCGCCACGGCATAATGGTGGGGATTACTCTCGCCGATAATCTCTCGGATACAGGCTACCCCCGACACTGCCGTTTTATGCGGACACCGACGTCTTTCGAAGCGTTTGGCAGCTATTACTGCCCCTTCGGCCTCTTCGCCTTGACTGACTAATTCGCGAACTACGCATCCTGTCGTCAAGAGGTTGACCGTCCCTTGGAATATTTTGTAAAGGTCTTCCCGTAAATCGCTACGATGCTTCAAAGCCGTTTGAAGGGTGTCGCCGCATACTAGATATATTTTGACACATTGTCGAAACATGTAGTATAACATTCACCACAGAGCGGCACCCATCGGTAACAAATTAAAAGAAACTCCGAGTTAGTCGAGACTACTTTTATCAAATTGACGGTGGACAACTGATGTCTTTTATTTTTTTTTAATTGCATTATATTATACGAATTCTGCTACCCTTTGCCGGTTTCAAAAGTTGTAACTTTATACGTTGATTTCACCTATGCAAAGGACATAGCGTATACCTCGTATGACATCGGACTCGAGGCACAGTCTTTCCATGTCCTACAAAAAAAAGAAAAGACAAACGGCTCTTTTGAACTTACGTAATACCTGAAAGGGGTAGCGAAACCCAAAAGTTTGAATATACGTGTTGGCAAAGCGTTTGTGTTGTTTGCTACGTTTGACCCCCATGACAGCAATGTAAAAAATAATAATAGCAAAGTGATAATACCTAAAAAAAACTTAAATCCAGTTCTAGCATTTAACAAGACAAGTATAAAAAAAGTGAAAAACCATCGAGCTACCCTATATTATTCGCTTGGAATTTCATCGAAACCGCGGGATATCGCCCTGTAGCACTAGCTATTTCTACACTTGTAATCACATCAGTATGAGCTCCTATTGACATAACCAGGTATCCCATCCTTACAAGTTCATTCTTTGCATTGCTAACCGTTATTTTAGAAAAATAAAAGGAAGCTTATAAATGACAAACCAAATCACTAGGTACAAATTTCCTCATAATTTATTATAAAAGTCTCAATCACAAGGAGTTAACCCTAGAAATACATAAAGAGCATTGTACAGGCATAATCAAAGGAGTAGGGAAAAGTGGGATACCACAAGCCGAATAAAAAAAAAACCTCGACAAGAACGATAAAAATCGACAAGGTCGTATAACCCCGGTATATTAAAAAAGAAAGCCTCATAAGAACCAGTCAGGAAATATCCATACACAAAAGTTCGGTCTTCACCGCATTTTAAAAAGGCGGATAATGTTAAACGTTAAACAAATGGTCATGACTAAAAACCCATAAATAACCAACAAAACCGACACAATTTTGAAAAACGACCACCGCGAACGCTGGTGCAGCTTGTAATAAAACAAACCCGGTAGAATAAAGGAAATGACGGTAGACCCGGTAGATCCCACAAAGGATAATACGAGGTCGAGTTGTGATACCGAAATGGCCACTAAATAAGACAACACCAAGATGAGTAACGTAACCAGGTTGAA
Organism: Dispira simplex; assembly: GCA_027478255.1. NCBI lineage: Eukaryota > Fungi > Kickxellomycota > Dimargaritomycetes > Dimargaritales > Dimargaritaceae > Dispira > Dispira simplex. Next base: position 14,615 of record JAOPJG010000355.1, on the reverse strand, counting down.
CATCCAGGACGAAAGGCCCGTATTACGAAGGGAATGTTGAGAATTGGTATGGGACAAACCGACCGTTGAACGGTGTCGCACGTAGTCAGCCATTTCTTCTTGGGTTATTCCACCGTCGGGACTAGGATGACTCTCTTCGTCATCGTGATCCTGCAGAGCCTCATAGCCACTGCAGCGAGCACTCCCAGCTATTCCTCGTAAAGGACGACGAGTAGAAGCAGTGGTGTCCGAGGGAGAGTGGTCATCGTTAGAGTCGGGTAATGACAAAGCATACCCGGGATTGGCCATAGAATGTTTAAACCGGGGCAGTACATATCCCGTAATGACCTTGTCCAAACACGCCCGACAGGGATGACACTGTAATGGATAAGACAAGAGCATCAATACTCCAATGGCAAATTGACCCATAACGACCATGGGTCCGTTCTTGTACATCAAAATGATATTAGGCAGTACATCGTCGCCAAACGTCAGATAGCCCAAGATGGCCACCACCAAATAGGCAATAGCGGCAGTACTGATGGCGATATGAATGGAAGCCTTGACTTTACGCGGTGAGTTGTCCCGTAACTCATTGTACACGGAAAATATGTTTTGGTGACAGGTAAACGCAAACACGAAAATGGGTAAATTGGTGAAGAAACTGGGAGACAATTTGATCATGGAGATACTACCCGGTCCCGGAGGAATCCGAGCCGGGTCAAGAAAATGAACCACCACAATCAACACCAAGTAAAACAGGGCCAACAAGGCCACCATCGAAGTATAACGTAGCGAGTCGAGTTTGCGTAAAAAGGAAAGCGGGCCCACAACGGCCATACTCAACGTAATCCAAAACCGACGGTCGGTAAGCACCGAATACGCAAAAGTGGAGACAATATCGTTACCCATTTGGGCAGCCACGACCCGAGGCATGACTTCGCCAAAGATAATCAAGTAGGAAATACTCACCCCAAAACATTTGATGGCAATCGCCAAGTCGAAAAACACCGCGGCACCAGGGTAAGTAAGTTGGCTCACGGTGAAAAACGAAGCATTGCGACCTTCCACATAACGCGCACAATAACCCAAAAAATAGAGTCCCAAAGCAGAGGCCATTCCGGAAAACATAATCACCCAACTGCCCAACAGTAACCCCACAGAGGCCATCGCCGTAGGCATCGCCAAGATTCCCGACCCAAGAATAGTATTACACAAGTTAACCACCGAAGAAAACACCGAAGCGGTGGGTTCATGGTCATTTAAGGGTTGACTTGACAAAGGAGAAGACCCGGACCTCGTCGTAGCGTTATAAGGGGTGAAAAAGGTAATACGGTCCGTGTCCATATTAAGCGCCGTCGACGCTCGCAAAGTATCCAACGGCGCAATAGACTCCCGCGGATGTCGCTCCCCTCCATGATTCCCCCCGGCGGTGCTCTGCGAAAACCCCGTGGGTGAATCCAACATGACCGAAACATTGCTCTTGAGTTCGCACAATAAACCCTCGGGGGAATAAGCATCGTCGCCGCTACTCGCCCTTGTTCCTTCCACTTCGACATTTCCCCCGTAATATCTCAAACCACCGTGGTCGGTTCCACTGGTATCGAGACGACGAAGTGTGGCCTGGGATCCCGAAGGTTGTAGCCGCATCGAAGTTACCGAAGTAACCGAATGGCTGGACTGGGTGCGTACGACCCGGGGCTGTGAGTCGGTACGGGTCAGACTGGGTGGAGGTCCTCCTCCCCCGGTTAGATTATATGTGGGTGAATGGGCACGTGGTGGACTGCGTGAAGGCATTGAAGTAAGCCGTGTCTTTGTACAGGACTAACACCACTATCCCTAGTTCAAGGGTCTATTCTATAGTAATTGGATGATAAAAACAGAGACGTGAGAAAAGCTATATCGGCCTATTTGTAACACAAAGAAAAGCCGCAGTGAAAGAGAGCTAGTGCGTAACAAGCCCAATTAATGTACACAATAAAACACCTTTGCTGACAGACGAATGTAATGGAAAAGAAGGTAACAATGAAAGTCACTGGTAAGTTCACTAGGGATAGTCCAGAAGTCGAGAGGACAAGCCAGTAATACTGTTAAAAATCGATTCTATTGTTATAATTACATAAACAAACCAACACCAACACCAATAATAATAAATAAATAGACGGTTGTATAACGTTGTAAAAGATGAGGTTCAACGTAACCTTAAACGAAAACTCGGTATAGTGGAAAATAGAAAGAAAGAGCCAGTCCGGCCCTAGCTGTTATTTTCTTGGTGATAAGTGCGACCCTAAAGAGGGAAAACGAAAAATGGGTGTTGAGGGATGGACCATTACAGCGCTGTTGATTGGTTTAGTAACTGAGTTACACGTTGAAAAAGTCATTTTTTTTGTAGCTTTTTTTTTAAACCGCCGAGTTTCCATAGTCAGTTTGAATAGTGGCGTATTATAAATATCACTTTTTTTATAATATAAATTTCAATGATCAGAAAGAAAGAGGGACAAAACGCCGGATATTAACGATAGATCAAGCCTTCCGGGGTAATGAGTATCTTATGCCTGGTCCAATTTAATGAAGAGTTGAAAAAAAAGTGCAGAAATATTGATAATTGTCGCCATGTTAAATGACGTGATCGGTCCCATAGGCAAATGCCGGATAAAATAAAAGAATACACTGCAACACATTATATACGTCTCAAAATATGACATTTCTTCAAGATTTTACTAGACATCACTGTGTTCGGGCTCTTGTGACGGAGGGATAACTGGCGAGTGAATCTAAAAATAATAAAGGGTGTTATGGTAGCGGATTGGACGATGATATCAAGGGTTCAGAATAATACCGCAGATATTCAAATAACAGTAACAATAACAATAACGATAACAGCAGAACAGATTAGCACCAAAATTAACGTACAGTCACCGTTTCATCTTTCCTAAAACATGCATATGTGACTTACCAGACTAGCAACCGCCAACCAGTCCACCGCACGGAGCATCGGATCGGCAGTAGGTTGAGGGGGTCGGTCATGGTCCCACACCATAAACCCACCGAACCTTTCCACGGCCATCAATACCTGTCGTTCCTCCGTGGGCTGTTTTCCCGATTGTTTCGAATGAAGCGGAGCAGACCGATGGGTACTACGACGGGTTAAAACGTAGCCTCGATAACCTTTGGGTACCGTACACCGTCGTGCCTGAAGTAGACGGCCTCGGAAACCCGACGTATACACCGTATCCGACACGGGATACGCACTCGGACTATGCCCTTGTTTCGGCGTTAAAATCGGACTGGTGTCACCACCGTTCACTTGGGGACGGTAGCGGCCATGGATAAAGAAAAACTGGTCCACCTTGGCTGGTCCGTTGTAATTGATCCAACAGGGCAGTTGGTGCAGCCGAATTCCCTTTAAAGAGGGTGACGAGTCGTTGGTAATGTTACTTGGAACGACAATGGACATGGTTAAAGGGATATAAACAAGCGGTGAAAGTTGTAAGGAGACGCTGCCAAAGACAGAGATAAACGAGAATAGCAGGATGTATTGGAGAAGTGAGTCACATGACATCACCATCTCGCATTCGACCATGACCAAAATAAAGGTGACGGTAGGATTAGTGGCCTTTCTGCCAAGGACTGAGGAGGGTTGGAATACGCATTGCCAAGGCCAATTTTTGTTTCTGTGATACCCACCAGATGGAATGGGGGGGGGGCGCCAAGCCCTTTCGTTTCTATTATAGAATCTGCCTAGTCCTTTTTTTTTCTCAGCAGGACTAGATAAATAGGCTATGAGGGTCGGCCTTTTTATAGTTCTGGGTCAAACTATAACTGTGTATCAGTGTCCATCCCATCCCTGAGTTTAGCTCACTCTCGTTTTGGTTTATTATTCCAAAGCAAACCCTCTCCCAAAAGTTGCCTCTGCTCTCTTTTTTTTCCTCTGTGATCATCTACAGGCTACTACTATTATTATTATTATTATTATTCTTTTGCGTAATTTGTGTCTTCTGTTTACTTCTTAAAACACCATTTTTTACGCTGCTAGCATGGACAACAAAGGATACCCTCCCCCACCCGGCTACGGTCAAGGCGGCTACCCGCCTCCTCAGGCCCAGAACTACTATGGTGGTGCCCCTCCACAACCCATTCCAGGTAAGATTATAATAACATCGTGGTAAAAAACATATTTTATGGTCCAACTCTACCTAGTTCTCTTTTTAAATCTGTACTAATACCCTCTTCTCCTTCACATCCCTTCTGTGGTTATACATATCTGTGGAATCTAAAACGTAGGTGGTCAATACCCTCCGCCCCAGGGTTACCAACAAGCCCAACCTCCGATGGTTCCCCAACAAAGTCAGGACAGAGGAACGGCCGGCGGTGTTTGTCTCGGTTTAGGTCTGGGCGCACTCTTATGCTGCTGTTGTGATATATGCTGCTAAACTATCGCAACGCAAAATAGCACTGGTCTTTTCGTTTACAACAAAATACCTCATCTATTTCATTCGGGCAATACTGCTTATAGTAACGCAATCGCTGTCGCTTTTTCGTGTGCCTTATTTGACTGTGCTGCAAAGTGCACTAGTATCCCAGGCCCAGAAAGGGGTTACGATGAGTTGTTGTAGATAAATTTGGTTGTTCGCTATTTATCTCCTGTCTCGCTGTCGTTCAATAGCTTTATACTTGTTTTTCTTTTTTATTATTACTGCTACCTGTTTTTTTTTCGAGTGTCAAGTCAAACGGTCCCTTGGCTGTGCACGACTTGTTGCTTCCCCTATGTGATTTAGGGGATGTTGATATTGAAAGTGGTTTGTTACTGTTTACCCGTATCTGTTAATACGTTGGGAACACATTCGTTGGGCAATAAATATTTTTTTTAAATGAAATTGGCGAATATTCTCCTTTAAAGTCGTACGAGGACACGTTGCAATATTATTTATAAACAACACTGGTTTTACACACACACACCAGCATAAATAGGATGCTAATCATCACTGAGGATGCTTCCCCTCACATTTTCAGCGGAGCTGGTCATGCCACTCTCACCTTTGGCCAACTCCCATGTGTTGGGAGGCTGAGGCCACCCATACTATGGGGTGGATTCGCCTGGCCAATGCGTGAAATATATCATGCGTCTGCTTCCGCGCGTTGGTATTCAAAGTGATAAACAGGGAAAGAGTATCTTTAATACATCGTAGACTCGTATCAGCTACAAGTCAACTCAAAGAATTCTCGGTATCAACATAAGGAGGCGAAAAGGGGTGCTGCAAATAAACTAAATATAAATTCACCCTCACCATTATTAACACAGTTTCCCCTTCACACCACCTAGTGGCACATGTGTTATATAGTCGGGATACAGTCATCTCGGTAAGCACCTCCCCCTTCTCATGCACAGATGCAGCAGCCTTAACCTAATTATTGCTCCTCCTTAACCACTAGCCGTTATTTTCAACTAATCCCTATTCTCTTTGGGTTTTTTCTATCTCCTCTTCAGTTTTCCAGTTTTAAGCATCGAGAAAGGGAGCTGGCCAAGGCATATCTAGTGGTTATTGTTTTCTATTACTTTTATTAGTATTGTTATTTAAATTTTATTGTCGTTAATCACGTACATAACCCAAGTTTACTGTGTTAGCTCCTTTGGTAGTACAGTCTACTGCTATTCAGGCTATACAAGGTAACTAATATCGGCAAGTTTCTAACCAGCTCGGTTTTCCAACTGAGTCAAATATCCTTACTAGCAAGGCGTTTTTCCTTGGTTCTTTTGATTTTTTGCACAGTACTAATATGTTTGAACTTGTTGTCCTTGGTTGTGCCTTATGGTATTGTACAGGTTAGTCCGTTTCGTTTTCATTGTTTTTTCTATACATTGCGAATCAGCGGGTTAGAGAGCCTTGTATCCACACGTCTGCCCTGGTAGCTAGTAAAACTATCCGCAGTTGCTTCGTTCTCTTCACTTTTCCTTTCCCACTCTCGCTTAGTACCATGGAACCTAAAACTGACCTCGATAACTCGGTAAAGCCGGAGGATACGTTAAGTATTCCAGATATGATTACATTCGACAAGGAAGAGCAAGGTAACGTTCATCATTTGATACATTTAATATTTAATCTATATTTTCATCTATGCGAACAAGGTGGTATAGGCATGGATCATTTACAACATTTTACTACTGATCGCCATACTCTTTACTCGAGAACCGTCACTAATCTCTCGTGGTAGGGAATATACGAATGCCTAACCTATGACTGATTATCTCCATACGTGACTGGTGGACATTTTATTTCGTTGTGTTGGACTCAAATAGACCTTACTTTAGACGTTCCCGAGCACATTTTGAGTACCATCAACTCTGCAAAATTAGCGAAATTGTCCGAAGATTACAAAATGTCCATGGACGATTCGAACCATCCGTCACTTGATCAGCGCGTAGCCGAAGGTGGACAACCCAAGTTGGATATCAAGGATCCCTCGCCTGACGTGCGGACCTCTTCTTCTTCGTCTTCTTCCTATTCCACTTCTTCGTCATCCTCCAAGTCGTCAGTAACGTCCCTTGTAATGAGCAAAACTAAATTATCACCGTCGCGGCCCCAATCCCAAGATTCAGGCCAGTATGATATGTCCTCAACTCCGACATATTACAAAGAAGGTCAAAAATCTGATGGAGTGGCTGTACCCCATGGTTACCATCAAGGGGCACCATTGGACGACGGGTCTAATGATCCCCGATTGAACGAAAAGTCACCTTCAATGGATAACAATGAGGATGGTGGGAATGGTCACTCTCGAGAGGAGCCCCAAACACAATCCTCCACGTGGAGTTTGTGGTTTAGCTGTTGCTTTCCTTCACGTAATTAATGGTTACTATGGTTTCGTTCCTATATCTTTCAGTTTCGTATCACTTGCTGTACTGGCTGGAAAAAGAAGCGACGTATTTTTCACTCAGATTATGAGCGCACTACCACAGAGTGCTGACAGAAGTCGTCCCTGAGCCTGTAGTGGCTACTTGTAGCTGTAGTTTATTACTGGTCATAGGCATTTGCTTGGGGAAGAGGAGAGAGCGTACATTCATATTTTACTCTTTTTATTTTCATAGCCTTCACTTTCCCGTTTCTTCCTTGGTAAATGGCAAGTATATCGACCTCCGTCTATCCCCTGCATCACATTACCGCACCAGCATGACTCTCGTTTTCTTTGTTGGCGCGTATTTCACACATCTAGAGAGTCTACTTTAAATCTATTTGGCATCGTAATTCCTCACAACTGTTACCACTTTTTTAATTCTGGCCGTCATCATCCGGTTAAAATTTCAATATGACTGACCCAGTTTTACGTCTTTTTTTTCTTTTTTTTTTCAAGTGAAATTTGACGATATTTATGGCTTAATGAATGTGATATTTGTCTTGAGATAAGTTGTGCCTTGGTCGCTGGTTTCTTTGCCATTATTTTTTTTTTACATTTTCATTATGTTGTTTTATTCTGACTTATAATTTCTACTTTTGCTTCAAAGCGTGTGGTACACCCTCCTTTTTCTACAAAAAAATACATTATTATTTCGCCTCCCCCATCGTACTGATAGCTATGTTCCTAGTGTGCTATATAGAGATGCGATGAAAATTACCTGGACCCCATTTGGTAATTGTTCCTGCCCACTGGGTTGATGCTTGACATAGTCTCCGATCAACTATTACGTCATTAGACGAAACCCACCTTCCTCCTTCCTTATTAAAACCAGCCATAAACAACCTATGCAACAATACGCTGCAATTTTTTTTTACTTGCAATGGACGTTAAGGAATAGACTGTATCTGCCCGAGTACTTGTTTTCATTTTTCTCACTTTCAAATATACACTTGATCAATTCGATTTGAACCAAGAGAGATTGCCAATGCAACTAGCAGAACAGAATACCCACCGATCATCCAATGGTGATCATAATTAATTCCTAATGTGAGTTGTGCACTGGAGGAGAATCAAAAACAAAAACCACTGAAGATGTGAAAATAGGTAGGTTGTAATAAACAAAAGGCGAATCCCTTAGCTAGGAGTGACAATACAACGGAGGGAGGAATCACAAGGGGGTTGGTAGTTTGATATAAATCGGAACCTGGGTAAAGATCCAATATTTTTTTGGGGGGAGGGGGGGTGGAGTGTATGATTGTGAAATTACCGATGAAGTATGATGAGAGGTAGGCATATGCCGTTGGTGCGATAAATCGAAATAATGAAGAAAAAAGAAGGGAAATGTCCACTAACTGGTGAATATTTATTATTAGGATTGAATTACTACTTAAAAGGTAAACGTGGTGCTTTTTAATGGTCACTATGCAACCCAGCCGTGAAGAGAAGAGAGGAAGAAAGTGTGAGAGTAGCTGGTGTCGTTGGCAAAAAGTTATGATGACGTAGAAGGTCAAGTATAATTCCTTTACGATAAACAGATATACACCCAATGAACTTGCAACCTGCTCACTCCAGAATCATCAATTACTATAGGCAATTTGGTAAAGTTTTATATTTTTATTTTCTATAGTAAAAATATTCGACTGCTATTGGCCATCGGATGGCCACACAAAGTATGGGTCGATATTTTTCCTGCTGAGTTTCAACGTACAGCCAATCCTTGTGACATATTCACAGAGCCGCCACTATGCGGCCACACCCTTTTTTTCCCGTATTAATTTTTTCACAGTTCACAAGTCAAGACTAAACCGAGTGAATAGAATGCACAGCTACAAGCCCTGGTTCATCGGGTTCCATAGTGAATGCCAAGTGTGACGGGAGAAGGAACTGGAGATCACGGTTGGGGCCAGCTGCGCACATTGCTAGGTTTATTTTTGAGCTGGACAATGTGAAAAGTGTGGCGCAAGGTGAAGTTAGAGTGGTGTGTGGACTGTGGTCTTGGCACGCCTGGGCCTGGTGTAAAAGGAAAATTCGTTTTTGTATATACTATTTTGTAATTCTGGCATTCAGGCGTCAGCCCTCTAATGTTTATTCGAAAACTCCACTGACTCTTTAGAAAGATATCAAAATAAATATTAATGAAATAGTTATTACATAAAGGTTGAATTCGCTTTGGGCAAACTTGAATATAGCAAAACGCGTTAGAAATTATGCTGCGTCAGCTGAGTTAAAGTGTCAAGAAATACTGTTACCGTAAATGACTACCAGGCTTATCCCGGGGGATGGTAATCTTGGTAAAAGAAACATTATTTGTGTCATAGCGATCATTCAGGCAAAGACCACTTATCTATCCCCCCCACTTTGACAGTGAGGTGAGAGGGATGATGGCTAGGATAGGAGGAAAGGTTGTTTTGGGATCATTCTTACTAGGGCGGCAGGCCTTTGTCACGAGCACGGATTACGATAGGGTGAAATCTCGTTTGTTATCTCGCTGCACAGTGTTTTATTTCCCACCCACCATTACCACCATCGCTACTACGATATAAATATCTCGACGTAACGCGCCAGAGTACAGTTCAGTTGTTCCGTATATTCTAGTCTAACCACTCAGCCTTATTTATTTTATTTTGCGTTATATTTATTACCGGTTACCTTTTAATATTAGCTCACAACTCGGTCAGTCTTGCGAAACAGTCTAAGAGTTATTTTTTTTTGGGATACAGCCACTTTTGGTTACGAGTAGTATCTCATACTGCGTTCTCCGTTTTCGTTACTGTCCACTTTATTTTGCATTATCCTCAGTCAGCTATGCAACCCGTCTACGCTCCACCTCCTCCGGCTTATGGCCAACCCCCTGTGGCTCATCCTACTCCTTACGGTAAGTCAACCCTGTAGTTGTAGAAAATCAAACACCAACTATAGTGAGTGGTATTTACAAATACTGGTTCTGCGGCCTTTTCCTAGGCTATTTTTATTCATAGTTCGTTGTCCAACGTGTTATTACGATATTTACATAAAGACTTTGGGCTGAAAATAAGGTTTGTGATGTACTACAGTACATGGTGTAGTTGCCACAGTTGTGCTAACCCACACCCATTCGTATACATGCCCCACATGTTATTTTTTTTTGGGGTTGGTGACCTATATCATTGCGCCGATTGACCGATTCGTTGACCCTTTTCTATCGGGTTTCATTTCACCATCGTCTGTCCTTTACACTATCTCTTCACTAGCCTACGGACACCCTCCGCCCCCTATGTACCACCCAGCACCACCACCAAGAAGCAACTCCTGTCGAAATTGCTGTATAGGGTGCGGTGTTACCAGTATACTGTGCTGTTGTTGCGCTGAAGAAACATGCGAATGCTGCGCTGACATTTGCTGCTGTTGTTGTTAATTTTTTTTCTTTGGTTGTGTTCACCATCTCCCTGTTTACTCAATATACTATCATACCGACTGGAATATACTTACATATGTTATCCCTCTCTCAACTTGCGATTTTTGGCTGAGTTTTTTTCTTCATTACTTTGCTTGTAGTTGCCATGTGGCGTCCCGCACAGTTTATCCAAACTGCTTTAGCACATAATATATTATTCTATTTGGCTTTTAGTAGAGCCACCCCTATATATTCTGAGCACTTTAGTATAAACTTTTTTTTTTCACATGATATACATTTTTTTGAGTACCTTCGTGTACACTGCTTAGCTTGACTTGGGCAGACTTAGGTACAAACTTTTGGGATATCAGGAATAGGTTGCATAACTGGAGTAAAATAAGGCCAGTTAGGGTGACCGTCTGAGGCTATGTGGTCTTCCCAGTAAACGCCCTCAAGAATATGGTGAAGGCAGTGATGACACTGGATCAGATCAGACGTATAATGGATTATAAAGGGGGAAATGCAGGATATAAGGGGATACCAGTGTAGGTATCCGGTTAGTGAGGGAAGCTAGTGTTAAAAGTAATGCTAAATAACCAACAATAAGTTATAAGAAAAGGATATAAATGTCATGTGACATGAACGTCATAGAATCATAAGAAGAATTAAAACTATAAGAAAAGACACAAAGGGTGTGAATAACATTAATGGGAACCAATGAAGCATAACAAAGTGGTAAATACTGTGACTGCCTAGCGCAGTATTATACCGAAGGAATATCAGTCTTCTGCAGGAAGGACTGATATATGGAAGAATTCCGTGATTGCCTAGTGCAGTAACCACCAATAGGATGTAGTCCAAAAGTATAATGACACACGTAATCAATATGCCAATGTGATTAGGATGTGTCTCACACACCGTGATTGATCGAAGCAGTGCGAAGCTAACACAATGACCTTACAACGCAGAGCTCCGTCAAACACGCCATTCAAATGATATAATCCATAATGATACAACACGTCCGAATCTATATCCAACAGATATACTTTCAAAACCAAGCAGGGTAATTTACTAAGAAGTAAAGGTAATAGAGAGGAATATAATGAATAATAATGTGAGCCACCAAAACAGCTTACTCCTGCTTATGCGGGTTATATACCACAAGGTGGTGGTTAGACGAACAATTGGGTTGGGGTGGACAGGTTGATCCTTTGATAATCATTTTCATTTGAGGCCAATGGTTTGGGGGCTAAAAGTGGGCATACCCGTGGTTATCTTAAACCAGGTATACTCTTCGTGGAAGGTAGCATTGGGGTGTGTAGGGGGATAGGCTGGGGTAGCCACGAAATCTTGGTACCTATCTTTATCAGGTACCCGAGCAGTCATGATAACTTCTTCATAATCACTAATTAAATCATTACGATGAAAATGACTATAAGGAACTAAAGAAGACTAAAACATACATGTGCTACACATTAATAACAGTCATATTGAAATAGGTCAAATTCATTAAGGATAGAAACATACACATTAGATGAGAGACTTGACAATCAATAGTTGGATAGTTTGATAGATGCACTCCGTAGGGACAAGGGAACCATGGATGGATGGTGGATATCACACTAGATAGCGAAAAATCCGCCGGCGTTGGATGGATCTCTCATAGAACACTATTGGTTAAATTTTGTAGCTGGTGCGTTTTTACTCCAAATTGCTATATAGACGAAAAAAAAACCACCCAGATATACAAAATGAGATGATTCCTTGCTTAGGGCGGCTTATACCATTATTGGGAGACTAGACTCCCAGCCTGGAATGATCAGCACGTTGATCTAAGAATTACTGCACCTATTTGGGAGACAATGTTTTCGGGGCCAAACAGTGGGGCCTACTTAATTTGGAATGAGTACACTGACTACCTCCCACCCTCCTCAGGAAATTCATAGTTAAGTGTTGGTACTGAGGTGTTGCATATCACACTCGCATCCCAATGACTCGGGGTATTGCTATTTCTAAAAACGGGGAGTTGGATCGAGGCATAACGAAATGTGAACTGAAGCCAACACATATTGGTATAGTAGATGTTCAGAGAGCCGGTCTTTACTGTCTATGCGTTTTATAAAAATTAACTGTTCAACATGTGTATAGATTTAACGCTAACATGGCACCGAAAGGAACATAACTATTCAGCCCTTGCTTACAGCAAGCCACCATCACTGTATTTCACCCACCCATGTTTTTTGATGGCTTGTTTTTAAATAACAGTAATACGTATGAGTATTTATTTTACAAATTTCAGAAGCAGTCAACCTTGCGTTGAGCACTGGGGAACGAATGTAGTCCTGTGGTGGTAAGAAGCAAAAAAAAAAAGCTCAATTCAAATGGAGCCTAGTAATGAAAACATGAGACCTTGCTTTCGGTATAATTTTCCCCATATTTCGAGGAAACCAGGTAATAAGCAATACATGGGGGTATGTAATCAGTCTGAGCATTGGACTATACTTGGCATGTATTGGGGTTTTTACTGATATGCGACATTGCAAAATCGACGAATTATCCCAGCGACTTGCTAGGCACATTCTTCAAGACAGAATTGAACTGTGCCGTACGCTTATCTTTGTCACCGCCCCAAATACACTTGTCGATATATGTCATATACGACTCCAAGGTGTCTTCGGCCAATGTGGCTATCATCGAGGTACCGCAACCATCGGCAGTACTGAGGAACCACGAAGAAGCCATGACGGGATAGTCGCCCTTGTTGGCCAAAGCAAGTATCGCATCCAAAGCATCCGGGGCGGCCAAATTCGAATGTTTGGCCTTGAGTGCTTCATAATCCGTTTTCAACTCTGGAATACTTTCGACGTATTTCGTTACGAATTTACCCGATAGTTGGGCATAAGTGCCCTGGCCGTGGTTCTTCGGGTTGTTATTGGTTTTGAAGAAGAATTTTCCGCTTTCGAAAGCCATAATGTCCGTTACCGCGCGTTGGGCACCCGCATTATTGATGTTATACTTTTCAAAAGCCGCGTGTAAGGGTTTGATCACTTGTTCTAGAGTCAAGCACTCAGCAGCCTTGTGGGCGTATTGATCAACCTTGGGTCGTGTGCAGCCGTTTTTAGCTTTCTCAGGGTACATTTTTTGAAGTACTTCCAGAGTGATATACTTTGTGACTTTCCCATTGGTTCCAGTGGAACTGTTGGTAGAGTTGTCTCCGGCATTAGGGATAATCACTGGGTAATCGGATGAGGGGCTACCCACGCCGTTCTCACACTTGGGATCGAGAGGGAGAGCAGTTGCCCCACACATGATAGCGGCCAACGCGAAAATGGCCAGCGAGTTCGAGTTGCCCATGTACATGATTACTCAGGTGTGTCGGTGATGGGTAAGTGATGGAAAAATAAATACAGCCCCTTTGAATACTGGGGTAGAGAGGAGAATGTACGCCTTACAGCAACGTCAGAAGAAGAGGAAAACGGAGTGGGTAATTGCAAATACTTGAATAGTATTTTGCGAGTAGGAAACCAACAGAAATGTATTAAGCGATATATATTACGCAGATAAATGTCAATTAATAGAGACCAGCTGCTAACTGATTACTTGGACGAGTAATATAGGCTACCGAATACAGAAAATAACAACAAGGTTGTGAAGGGAATATGCGAGGAATAACTAAGAGTGACAACAGTGGAAAAGTTGATAGGAAAGAGTGCGGTATTGTAAAAAAAGATGTGGCGAAGGGAGGGGTTTTATATACACATTTGGGGTAGTTGACTGAGCCTTATCCCCGACCTGCATTCTGGGCGACGACCCTCTTGTCTAGTCTGCATTGTTAATCCGTTGATTTATTCCTTGTTAGGATCTGCTTTAGAACGGATTACTCTGGGCGAGCGCGAATTAATATATTTCATAAAGAAGTGAACTGGTACTTCTTTGTCAAGAAATAATACAAACCCAAGATACTCGGCCCTCTGGAAGCATTCATAGGTCCCTCCGAAACCGGTTCTTTATTAGGGCGAACAGCTGATACCCGGGATCTTGAAAATGTTGGGGCCCGTCCCTGTTATTACCGCGAAGCCTTACAACTGTACAGCACACCTGTGAAGCCCTCCCTTTTCAAATGGTTGGGTTCCATAAGAGATAATATTATTTTAAGCGAAAGTTTTTTAAAACCCCATAAGAAACATATTTTATTTATAATAATTACCATTATTGTCAAGTACTGTGTGCACCCTCTAGAGCCACTCATCAAAACATTTGTGGAAGTCACTTTGTTGGAGGGAACCAAGAATTTGTCACGTTATCCCTTCTATCATGGGAAAGACGGCTTTCAAAGCCGCGACTTGCTTTATTTAGTAATTTTTACAGC
>JAOPJG010000354.1:0-27022 GCA_027478255.1 Dispira simplex | reverse complement strand
GCCGTGATGTAGTGGGTGCAGCGGAAACGGGTTCGGGTAAAACCTTGGCCTTTGGTATCCCCATGTTAAATTACCACGTGCGTCATTACGATGAAGTGAGGGACCAGCTCCTGGGACTGATCCTTACCCCGACGCGAGAACTTGCTGTTCAGGTTCGAGAGCATTTACAGGCTCTGGCCCAATATACCCAGGCCCGGGTGATTAATATCGTAGGGGGAATGGCCATTCAAAAGCAGCGGCGTTTATTAAAGCGGTCACCTAATATTATCGTGGCCACTCCTGGTCGTTTGTGGGAACTGTTATCCGAGGACGACGTTCTTGCTAGTAAAGTCCGCGCTATTACCTTTTTGGCAATCGACGAGGCCGACCGGATGTTGGAACGGGGCCATTTCGCCGAGTTGACTAATATTCTAAAATCCTTGGATCGCCGTCCTGAATCTGTTGAAATTATTGACTACAGTACCTCTGAATTATCCACGTCCTCAACCCTAACCCCGGAACCAGAGACCAATACCCCAACTCGTCAAACCTTGGTGTTTTCGGCCACGCTCACTACCGAACTTCGTTTCAGCCAACATCGCCCCGCCAAGAGCAAAGACGGCGAATCGGCCTCGGCGCCCAAAGTTTTGCAAGACCTGATGGACCGCATTCATTTCAAAGAAGCCAAACCTTGCTTGGTGGACGTAACCCAGGACAAAGTCACTGCGGCCAAACTTCGGGAAGTGCGCATCGATTGCCAAAAGACCGAAAAGGACCGCTACCTCTACTACTTGGTCACCCGCTATCCAGCACGTACCCTAGTGTTTGTAAATTCCATCGACGCCCTCCGACGCCTGGTGCCCGTTCTCCAATTATTACAAGTACCGGCATACGGACTCCATTCTCAAATGGAACAGCGGGCCCGCCTTAAAAATATTGACCGTTTCAAAGCCAACAAACATGCGGTACTAATTGCCAGTGACGTGGCGGCTCGGGGTTTGGACATTCCCTCGGTGGAACACGTTGTTCACTACCAGATTCCTACCGCTGCGGATGTTTACGTGCATCGCAGTGGGCGTACCGCTCGTGCCCAACGGGACGGTATTAGTATCTTGTTGTACTGTCCCGAGGAAACTAAGGCATACCAGAAGCTCTGTACCGTATTGAAAAAATCCAGCATTCCGGAATTTCCGGTTGACCACCGAATTCTACGTGAGATGAAGAAACGGGCGCAACTGGCCCGCAAGATTAACGACGAAGAACACCGCATGAAAAAGACCAAGTTTGAGTCCGACTGGTTACGCCAACAAGCCCAGGCCATGGATATCGAACTGGACGATGATTTACTTTCCGACGACGACGATGGCCAAAAGGCCCAGCAGGAAGCTACTGTCAAGGCCAAGGTCCGCCAGTGGAAACAAGAGCTGCGAATCTTGTTGGAGCAGCCCATCGTTACCCGAACCAAAGTCGGTGGGGGTAAGTTGGTAACCACTGATACCATTCAGGAATTACTGGCCAGTCAATCCGAACCCGCGGAATATAATCCACATATTTCAATGCTCAAATTAAGCAGGGCGGTGACAGATTTTGAACAAGAGTGATGGTGTGTTATGTGAGGGTTTCACATTTAGAGTGATTTTTTTCCTTAATTCTTGGTTAATGGCTATTTAACTGAAAGTTAGGTACAATGCATGTTATACATATTGCATTTTTATTTCAATTCATTTTTTTTACATCTTTATGTGGTTGATGGTGGAACGAATAGGAAGCGTGTGGAGATTTTGTTAACAATTTTTTATTGGAAAACTTGGAGTACTAAAAAATAATGACTCTGTCCTCGGAATTGAAGCATCTTGATGCTCTCGTTACACCTCCTCGGAAAAAGGAGAGAATGTTGGGCAACCTTTTGTAGAAAGTGGCGATAACTACTACGGAATTTCACGAAATCTTGGGCACTTGATTCTTGTGCTGACACTTAGTAGGTGGCTACTGCTGCTGCTGCTTGTCAGTCGTCCTGGCTGTGCCTCGCTGGAATCTCTCGGGGATCTTATCGTAGTTGTAGAGGCGGAAGAGAATGTGTCAAAAATGAACAGTAGCAACATCCTGATTTTATCATAGGCTAATGGTGGTTCTTGTCTGTGGCTGAAGTATGAATTTCAGCTTGTGAATGGGTTATGGTGTAATCCGTTTTAGACAGTGATGTGAGGCATAGTGGCAGAGAGCTGGAATGGCCAAGTAACTTGTAGTTGGAATATTAGGTGCTCTACAGAAGTGTTTGAACCACAGATCCCCACAGCACATGCCCTGGCCTTTGAGTGCCAACTACCTCTCCCCTTACTTCTGGTGCTGTTCAGACACTAATCAGATGCATAGCACGTTTCTTGCCAGAGTGGCACTATGCTGAGTGCTAGTAGGATTATCTAGGTGAGCCTTTAGACGAGTGCCACCAATGGGACAACAAAAGAACTGACGGCAATGGTCTGTGTAATTCTCTCGTATAGTCAACTAATAGTCTCTCTATTGAGTGCTCACCGACGCAAACTGTGTTCTCACTGCAACGCAAATGTGCCATTTTTCCTCTACAAACTTCTTTTTCACTTCACGCAAACTCTTTCGCACAGCACTGTTACTTGGTGTGACTGTCGAGCATTCCTCCCAAAAAAATTAACACATCACGTGATTCATACTGTACGGAAAAAAAAGAGATTTTGAACAAGCGTAGACGTGTTTTTTTTTTTTTTTTCATGGCGAAAGAAAAAAGTGAACTAACCTAATGCAGCTTATGCGCTATATGGTCGTTAGTGAACTATCAATGTACGTTTAAATGACACTTACTCGACCGTAACATTTTTCCCCAAAAACAGTGCCGGAGATCTTGCTGCATTGCTATTTATTGGTTCATTTCAGCTGCGTTTTATTTCATTCCATTTTACTGCTCTTTTTTTTCCTGTATATTTTGTAACGTGCAGTTCCCTGGCCACCAACTCCGTCAGAAACGACTAAAACCGCACGTACCAACTCGGTTAAACCATGAGATTAGAAAAGTGTTATTTCTGTTCGTCGACGATTTACCCGGGTCACGGCATCGCCTTTGTCCGTAACGACAGCAAGGTAAGGCACAACTCGTGTATTGATTTCTCGAGTTTACGGGAGTTTGATTAGAACGAAGGAGGGCATTGTTATACATGTTTAGCAAGAAAAGTAAGAGTTGGTCTAAAGGGTGTGGCGGGTTGCAGTAGCGATAGACATCAACCAACATTGAACCTTCAACAGTCCTACTCTTTGTCTCGCATTCTTTTGGTAATCACGGACGATATTATAACTGAATCTGGTAGGCCCCCACCTCCGATTTTTTAGCCAAGCACCATGGAAACACGCCTAGCACTATATTATCAATACTAATAGGTCTTAAAACGAAATACTTTGTAATGATACCCTATACGACTACTCAGATTTTCCGGTTTTGTCGGTCAAAATGCCACAAGAGTTTCAAGATGAAGCGTGCTCCTCGCAAGGTGCGCTGGACCAAGGCGTTCCGTAAAGCGGCGGGTAAGGAGATGACCATTGACAAGTCCCTCGAATTCGAAAAACGCCGCAATATCCCGGTTCGCTACGATCGGGAACTGATGGCCACAACTCTCAAGGCCATGAAACGTATCCAGGATATCCGACAGCGCCGCGAAGAGGCGTTCTACAAGAACCGTATGGCCGGCCGCAAGGATCGGGAACGACAGGAAAATATCCGCGAGGTACAACACAATATCGAGCTGGTTGGTGCTTACACCGAAACAGCCCAAGTCGCCATGGACGCTGTGCGGAAGAAGGTTTTGGCCCAGAAACAATTGGCCGAAGCTGCTCAAAAACAGACCGAAACGGAAGGCGCGATGGACCAAGATTAGATTTTCTGTGAGTGGCAAAACAGTCCATTTATGACTATTTGCTTGTGATGCCCTTGTTCTTTCCCCTCCCCCAACAGATTTACATAATTATACCTTATTATAGCCCTTCTTTTTTTTTCTATTCGACTTGTCTAGGAAAAGCTTGATGTAACCGCATTTTTTTTAAAAAAAATGGTATACATTTGGAGTTGTTGGTCGGCCTGAAAGCTGATGCTACTATGTCGTGGCGAAGTAGTCTAGTTCCAATAGAATATTCGATTGCTTCTATTTTCAATCGCTACCAGCAATAAACACAGCAGTCGTTTTACTGTTATCGTTACCTTTGTAAGAATATATCCCTTTTTTGTGAAAGGCCTTGTAAGAATCGACGCTGTGGGCTACAAGTCGTTATCGAAAAATTCCCCTTTGGCATCTACACGCCTGCAGGAAAATAATATCACGTGTCACGATTTCAGAATTTTTTTTTTTATTCCAAAAAAAAAAAAAAAAACTGCTGATGACTAGACGTACAGGTAATTCCAGCCCGAACGACAAACCGGACAATTTTTCACCCGGTTAGTAAGGTAGGCGATTGTATGTTGTATATGAAACGGGAATTTACATACAAACAAGAGTACTGTAACCACTGTTGGCCTGTTCACTTTCATATTATATTTTTATTTACCGCATTACCTTGGTTTTCTTTATTCCCGATTCCCTTTTTTTTTCTTTCTAAACGTCGGCTCGCTTCGCCTAACAATAGAACTCGAATCATGGACGGGCCTGCAGACAAGCCATTGACGAAATCCAAGCCAGCAACCAATCGTGGCAAACCCGGGGGTAGGTCACTGGGTGGACGAGGAAGAACCGATAAGCTCAAAAGTCACCATAGGAAGACACCAAAGCTGTTGAAAAACAAGTACGCCCAAAAGAAACTGGAATACGATGATATTACGAAACATCAAGCGGCAGTCAAAGCGCGCGTGGCCACGTCGTACACGGCGGAAGAGGCCGGTTATATGGTCGCTGAAGGGGCTGAAGACACGCTCGAGATAACCCAAGACAAGCTCAAGGAATTGGTGGACATAAATACGGCGGCCAAGATATTCGACCTGGATCTACCGGTTACGGGTCCGTTCGCACTGGATTACTCACCGGATACCAATATGTTGTTGATCGGGGGCCAAAAGGGTCATGTGGCGAGTTTTGACTGGCGCAAGGGAAATTTAAAAGCAGAATTTCAGGTGGACGAAACGGTTCATGATGTCCATTGGCTTCACAATTCCACGTTATTTGCCACTGCGCAGAAAAAATACGCCTATATTTACAACTACCACGGCCAAGAGGTACATTGTTTACGTGGCCATGTAAAACCTCGCCAGTTGGAATTTTTACCATTCCACATGCTTCTGGTGTCCAGTTGTGATTTTAGTCGATTGGTGTACCAAGACGTCTCCTTGGGCGAAATAGTCGCTTCGTTCAAAACCAACTTGGGAGTATCTCGTGCCATGGCCCAAAATCCGTGGAACGCGGTCATCAACCTGGCGCATAACAACGGTACGGTCACCATGTGGAGTCCCACAGTGGCCAAACCGTTGGTCAAAATGTTATGCCACCGATCCCCCGTGGACGCTATTGCGGTGGACCCTACCGGACACTATCTAGCCACGGCTGGGCAAGACAACAAGGTAAATCTGTGGGATATTCGTACCTATAAGAAATTAAATGCCTACGACACCGAGCAGGCCGCGACGGCCTTGGCCATCAGCCAACGTGGGGCACTAGCGGCGTCTTCCCCCTACCTGACTTATATTTGGAAAAACGGTTTTAAACAAAAACAAGCCAAGCCGTACATGAAATGTTCCATGTCGACGGACCATATCAGGACGCTCAAGTTCTGCCCCTACGAAGATGTGCTCGGGGTGGGTCACAGCAAGGGTTTCTCCAGTCTGGTTATACCCGGGTCCGGTGATCCCAACTTTGATAGTTACATGCCTAACCCGTTCAACACGCGGAAACAACGCCAGGAACGGGAAGTACAACAATTGTTAGAGAAATTACGTCCGGATATGATTACGTTGGATCCGACATTTATCGGTACTCTAAATGAAAATTCTGACGAACGAAAGGAGCTGGACCGTAAGAAGAAAGATTTGGCAGATCGACAAGCCCGTCGACAAAAGAGGACCCAACGTTCGACCGGTGTGGTTAAGAAAAAGCCTACAAGGACCGACACTGCCAATGTTAGCAGTGGTGACGATGTATCAGACCACGAGACTACGATCGTGGCGGGTGACCACCAGCCCAACAACCCTGACGAGGAGGGGAATGCCGCCGCTGACACGTTTGCCACCAAGAAGAAGCGCAAGGGTAGAAATAGTACACTACGCAAGCTGGAAACGCAAAGACAACGTCAGAGTATGGATTCTCGTAGTTCTCGACAGGTAAAACGGTTGGATCGCGACCAAAAGCGCCAGGACCGTAAAATGGGGAGTACTCCATACAATACCGATGCGGCGAAGAGTGATCAACCCCGGGCGGCCCTATCAAGGTTCTACAAGGGGAAGCGTACCAACCGCCCTTCTTGATAAGCTTCCAAAAATGACCATGCCACTGTTTTGGAGTATTAATTGTCTCCTTTTTTTTCTACATGGCTCGATTTTCATTATATTCAATCTCAAAAAAAACCCCTTCATATCTCCCATACAACACGGTATTGTGCATTTATATAATCGTGATGTGTGTCCTTTCGATACCTGTGGTCACTGTAATAAGCGATATAACTCACTAATTCTAAGCGAATTCCAGGACCAGGATTTTTTTAAAGGTGTTTGTTCGTCTCTTGGTAAATCAGTATTTGCCGGCTCCTTGGGCATTGTTTATATCGACGAGTTCTGATAAAAAATAAGGTGAATAAATGGAATCCCCGACCTTCATTATACGCCAACGCTTTCCCTACGGCGATCCCAACGTCCATACCCTGATGTTAAATATCCTTTGCACATTTACTCGAATTTTTCAATGTCTTTTTTCGAACGATATCAGGGTTGTAATCCCCTTCGGTCCTAATAGTCCTATGATTCAATTACTGCGTTGACCCCCTTTAACGTATGTAAGAATAATGAGATACCCCTTTAATTCAGATAAAATACTACAAGTGGTTTATCTCCCCTTGTTAAAGAGAGCGGTGTCGTCTCTATGACCAGTCATTACATAGCGTAAGCTATATTTAAGTGGTTCTTTTACCATTCTAAGGCTTTCCTATCCGCTGTGACTGAATTCTATCGTTATATTTTATATATATATATTTTTACCAGTCAATATTTTCTTGGTTTGGCTCGTTCCGAGGCTGTGTCGATTTTCCTCCTACTGTTTTACTAGAACTTTATCCTTATTACGCACTCACTTTCTCATTTACACAAGTATATTCATGGTGTCCATTTTTTTTTTTACAATGCCCAACCCTCCTTCCCGAAAACATTTACAGTCCCCCGATCCTCCTCCCGTTCACGCCATCGAAGCAGAAATAAATAGCGGTATGGAGGGACTACCCGAAAGCAAACGTCAGCGTTACGGACCAACTAAGGCAGCCACCACTTTGATCAATCAACAGGAACTGGCCACCCAAAGGGTTATAATACCGGACACACGTACTACTCCGGGCAATAGTTCGGTAGTGGGTGACCGAAATGCCACTCGGGGAGTTTACCACCAGCATCCGATCGGCGGGGAGGTGCCCATGGACTGCGCTTCTCCCGATTCCATGGCTTCTCCGGCCTGGCAACATACCATTGAGAAGACGATTCTAGCGGTCGTGGCGGTACATTTTAGTCAGGTGACGGCATTCGATACGGAACCCCCTTATACTTCCCAGGCGTCCGGATTTGTGGTGGATGCCGAACGGGGCATTATTCTTACTAACCGGCACGTAGTGGGATCTGGACCCTTTGTGGGGGAAGTAGTGATGCACGACCACGAAGAAGTGGACGTGTATCCACTCTACCGGGATCCTATTCACGACTTTGGATTTCTTCGGTTTGACCCCAAGGCGGTGAAATACATGCCCGTACACGAAATCCCTCTTACTCCGGAACGGGCCAAAGTGGGGTTGGATATTCGGGTGGTGGGTAACGACGCCGGTGAGAAATTATCTATTCTATCGGGTTCGATTTCTCGGCTGGACCGCAACGCTCCCGAGTACGGCGAACTGACCTACAATGATTTTAATACGTTTTACTTGCAGGCCGCATCCAGTAGTAGTGGGGGCAGTTCCGGGAGTCCCGTTATTGATATCCACGGCAATGCCGTTGGTTTACAAGCCGGTGGGAGTTCCCATGCGGCTACCAATTTTTTCTTTCCACTCAACCGCGTCAAATATGCCTTGGAGAAACTACAAGCCGGTTGTACCGTACCCCGGGGAACCATCCAAACGCTTTTCCTATATCGACCCTTTGATGAAGTGCGTCGTCTAGGATTGCGGGCAGATACCGAGGCCTTAATCCGGAAACACTTTCCCGAAGACATCGGCATGCTGGTGGTGGAAACAGTATTACCAGAAGGTCCAGCGGCGGATTTTCTTCAGGAGGGAGACGTAATGACTGCTATCAATGGCGAACTAATTACCCAGTTTGTACCCTTGGAAGCCCTGTTGGACCAAAGTGTAGATCAGACCCTCCAATTCCGAGTAGAACGAGGCGGCGTCACCCACGAATTTCCTATCACCATTCAGGATCTACACTCCATCACTCCTGATCGCTTGTTAAAAATTGGCGGTGGTACATTAAATAATCTGTCGTACCAGCTGGCCCGTAACTACAATATACCTACGCGAGGTGTGTATTTATCGGAAGCCGGGGGTATGTTCGATTTTGGCTCAGGAATCACAGGGTGTATTATCCAGTCCGTGGACGATCGTCCCACCCCCGACTTGGAAACTTTTCAAGAGGTCATGTTAACCATTCCCGACCGGGCGATGATCAAGGTTGTGCACTACTCCATCGAGGACATCCATACTCTAAACGTCCGTCTGGTGCATGTGGATCGTCACTGGAGCGAGTTCCAGGTTTACGTCCGTAACGACTGTACCGGATTATGGGACGTGACAACGTTGCCACCCGCACCACCTGCTGTGGTGCGGGAACCAGAGACCGCCCAATTACCCCAATTTCAGGGCGCCAGTGGTCCGGGTAGCGAGTTGATCAACTCCCTCGTACGGATAAGATTCGAAACTCCTCTCAAGATTGAGGGTTATCCCTATACTTCCCAAAATGGTATGGGTGTGGTGTGGGATGCCTCCCGCGGGCTGGTTGTAGTAAGTCGGGCCATTGTACCCCACAGTTTGGGTGATGTCACCGTCACCATTGCCCAGTCCATCGTACTACCCGGTAAGGTCTTGTACAGCCACCCCGTGCACAACATTTCAGTGATATCGTACGATCCACGACGCTTACGGGATACGCCCATCCAGAGTATTATCCCCAGCGAGACTCCATTGGAACCAGGCCAAACTGTCCATTTGGTGGGGTTCAACCGGCAACAGCGACCCATGTGTATCAGTACCAATGTCACCGATATTAGCACTCGTAGCATCCCCGACAATATATTTCCACGTTACCGTGGGTTAAATTTCGAAAGTGTGCATTTGGATACCACACTTACCCAAGAAGTGGGCAATGGAGTGATTGTAGATCCCCAAGGGAAAGTGCAGGGTCTACTCTTACGCTACTTGGGGGAACAAAAGAATCGCGGTAACCACCGCCACTATGTGTACGGACTCGATATTCGCAACGTGCTACCGGTAATGACACCCCTGGTCCAGGGAATAGAACCTCAGTTAAGGGTTCTCAACGTTGAATTGGCCACTGCGGCGATCGCCCAAGCGCGCCTTATGGGTCTAGCGGATGAATGGGTGCAACGTGTAGAAACGGCCAACCCTTACAGACGACAGTTGTACATCATACGCCGCGTCGAAACCAACAGTCCGTGCGCCCGCGTTCTCAAAGAATTGGACGTAATTCTTACCGTCAACGGACATATCGTTACCACCATGGCCGACTTGGATGTCCAGTATCACCAAGAAGTACTCACCATGGAAGTACTTCGGGAAAAACAGGTCCACCAACTCTCGGTACCCACCGCGCCCGCCGCCAATGGCGATACCAACCGGGTGGTATTGTGGGCCGGAGCGGTAATTCACCCACCCCATAGGGCCGTACTTCAACAATCCAAATCGGCCCTCTCTATGGTGTACATTTCCTCTGTGGCCAAGGGTTCCCCCGCTTTCCGGTATGGTCTCTACCCTTCGATGTGGATTACTCAGGTCAATGGCCAGCCCACCCCTGACTTGGACGCTTTCATTGCCGCCATGCGTAATTTACCTGACAGCACCTATGTACGTATCAAAGCTACCACTTTTGACCTATTGCCTACCGTGCTCAGTGTAAAAACGTGTTTACATTACTGGCCCACCGTGACGCTTACCAAGAATGACGCTACCGAGAGTGGGTGGCAGTTTAACAAGGTTTCGCCCTAGTAGATATTTTCGTTAGTCAAAATCCGCTTCCTTTACAAGCCAATGTTACCTGGAACTCCTGTGTCGAAATGTGAAAGATATAGAAATCTACTCGAGAGAACAAAGTGTATGGAGATCGACCAAAGCGGTCATGGCTATGGTATGCTTAGAGGTCCAACCCGAGTTTATATTAGAGCTGAAACTAGACATTCCTGATCACCTACCATCAACAACGATTCACCAGTATAGATATTCTGTAGCGACTCCTGCTTTTTATGGTAATGGAGATCTTATAACTAAGAAACCATGTCTATATCCATTTTTTGGACTTTCTGCATAGGATTAATCATCTCTGGATGATACACCCTGTCCTTTTTTACGATTCCATTCCACTTTAAGAAATGCTTTTTTTTTCAAGAATCAAAAATTTATTAGCCAAAAAATAATTGGAATAACTGGCTACATTGACAAAAGGACCAGAGATAGTAAGCAGATGGCCTCAAGGCCAACTGAGCCCTGGTTTTGTGGATGGCGTATTCCATGAGGGAATCCTAAAATCTTAGTAGATTATCAGAATTCATCCCCGCCAGCTTGATCACTTCCAGACATCATACTTGTAGGTTTTCCTTTTTTTTTTCCTGGTTTATCCAAGTTATTTACAGGGGACGATAAATCATGGCCTCCCGACTGGCACCTACTCCGATGTAAGGAATGGGCACTCCCAGGAACTCTTCGATAAACGTCACATAGGCCTGGGCCTGGCTAGGCAATTCCTCAAAGGTACGACAAGCGGAAATGTCAGTTTCCCAGCCCGGGAAGGTCTTGTATTCCACATCTACTTCGGCTAGTACAGCTAAACTGGACGGGAACGAGGGAAGGGGTTTCCCATGGTAAGAGTAACCCACGGCCACTTTGATCTCGGGGAAAGTGTCCAGAACGTCCAACTTGGTCAGATTCAGCAAAGTATACCCGTTAATCATATGGGTGTACTTGAGCAGCACCAAATCCAACCAACCACAGCGGCGTTTACGGCCAGTAGTTGTGCCGTACTCGTGACCGTAGTTTTGTAGGGCCTCGCCGACAGCGTTCAGTTGTTCAGTGGGGAAAGGACCCTCACCTACCCGCGTGGTGTACGCCTTGACCACCCCAAGGGTTTCCCCGATTTTACTAGGAGGCACCCCCAAACCGGTACATACACCACCCACCCCGGTGTTGGAACTTGTGACAAACGGGTAAGTACCGAAATCAATATCCAGCATGAGCGCATTGGCGCCTTCTACCAGCACGCGCTTATTATTGTTGAGCGCGGCGTTTATAAAATAAACCGAGTCCACCACCATGGGCTTGAGACGCTCGGCGAGCTCTTTGTAGCGCTGGACTTCGGCTTCCACATCATATTCAAACTTTCCGTAACGTTTGAACCGGTTGGCGACGATATTTCGGAAGCGCGCTTCAAATTCACCTTCTTCGTACAAATGATGCACGCGGATACCCGACCGACTGGCCTTGGAGGAGTAGGTTGGGCCAATACCCTTCTTGGTCGTACCAATACTACCACGACCCAGTTCAACCTCTTTGAGGCCGTCCACAATCTGGTGGAAATCAAAGACCAAATGGGCCCGGTCCGACACCAATACCCGACCTTCGTAGTTGAGACCTTTCTTTTTGATATTTTCGAGTTCTTCGAAGAGCGATGGTAGATGGATCACCAAACCGTTACCCAGGAGGGCTGTGCAGTCGGGGTTAATGAGACCAGAAGGTACTAAATGGAAATCGAACTTGACTCCGTCTACCACAATGGTGTGGCCGGCATTATTACCTCCCTGGAAACGAAGGGAAACAACATTATAGAGATATAGGACAGAATATAACCGCAAGAGAATTATGTTAATAAGTAAAGAAGGTCCTAGCTTAGTACAATGTACTTGTACAGTTTGGATGGGTTATGTAGGCTAATTTGACAGTTTCAACTAGTGAATTTTGTGATGCACCTTGCAGAAACACCCCCCCCCCATGGTTTGTGATATCAGCCCATATTCTATCACCAAATTCACATTTTCTTTGTATTGTCTTTCCATGGCCCTGCCGAGAATATATCGGCTGTCTTTAAAAAATTCCCACATGGCCATTTTAGAATTTAAAAAATAAATAAACACAGTAACCCCCACCAACGCACTACTATTTCTCACTTTATTCCTGTCCTCCAACGTTACACATTTCTAGCTGGGGGACGTTGAGAACCCCCTCCCCAACGTAGGCTTGTCATGAAAAGAGAGACAAGGTCGTGGGTGTGGAAGTTATGACGTACCTGACAACGTGCGCAAATGTCGAAATCTCGAGCCAACAAGTCCACCAACTTGCCCTTGCCTTCGTCGCCCCACTGGGCACCCAGAACCACCGATAATTTGGTGTCCTTGGTTGAGTTTGAGTTAAAAAGAGCCATGGCGATCAAAGTAGGATTTAGTCCAATGTTCAGCAATATGCTGGTAGACACAGAAGTGACACTTATTATTACCGGAAGGGTTGACCAGAGGGAATGGCTGGACGAAGCGTAAAACAGGGCTGATTACGCTTACCCTAGGGTAAATAAAAATCAAGTAAAAAAAAAAGGAACGTGAACGAAGCTTTTAAAAGAAGAGAAAAAAGCCGTTGCAAGAACCTTAGCGCAGCCTGGTGTCTTAAAAAGCTACCCCTGCCATAGTGATGTTACTAGATAGTGCATTTACGAAAAAAAAACATTTTCTTTGGGTGATTCATCAACGTCCCTGTTTGGGGTAAAAAAAAATACTGTTGCAAGATTCGATCGTGTCCACCACTCACTAAGGTGGAGTAAAGGAACCAGTAGCCAATGCATAGATATTGGAGGGTAATCAAACCAGACCACAATGAACGAGTCCCCCCACCACCATCAATTTCAGGAAAAAACGGTCCCATGGCCCACTATTACTTAACTACTGGATAGGGTTAATCTAGTGCCGTGTCATCGAGGATTCCAAACACCACACGATATCTGATATGATTAACCCTGCCCTAAGTAAGGTCCTGCAAATACAGACTATCCTAATGTTGTGTTTAATAGCAATATCTGTCGCTGACAAACCTGTTATACCTCAAGCAATGGATGCCTAAAAAAACAGAGCATCGGCATTAACCATGATACATTCTTGGGGAAAGTATAAGTACCTGTGGTAGGGATAGAGTGGGAGAGGAGCTGGCATCTCCAAAAGTCTTACTTTGTGCACAAAAATAAAAGCCTGGGTGCCCCTCCCCCCATCAACTTAACCAATACAAAGATTAACTCGCACCCCCACAATGTTCGCCATTACAGCCTCTTTTTCTAGTCTGGTCCGGGATCCCATGGAAACAGCCACTACCAAATAATAACCCCAATAGCTCATACATTTCGTGTTCCAATGTGTACCCTATTCCACTCGACGATGATATATTCCTAGAACACGCCAACACCTGTATTAGAAAACCTATTTACCCCAGGACATTGTTTACGTCCCGAGTGCGAATTCGTAACCCGGGGTATACTTGTACTAATGGAAAGTAGCGTAAGGAAACGACACTATTGTCTTGCCTTATCATAGGGCACTGCAGGAATACAATGATTAGTTTTTTTTATAAAGAAATTACCCCTCTTTACTTTTTTACTCACTGTGCTTCTTCCGGTTCTCCTTACACGTCATCTGTCTACCTAACCCACCAAGATAGAGCTTAACGAAAAGAAAGAGGTACAGATTAGGTGCGCCAGATGCACTAGAAAAATATAATAACAAAGTGAAAGGACACCCGATCCCAAGCCAGCGCTAAAGATTTAAAAAAAATAACGTTGAAATTGCAATTTGGATCGGACTTCATGGTGACTGGATGATGGGGGGGGGCCATTACCCTAACCCGCGCCCTTGATTTATTTTTTTTTACTCGGAATCTCCCAAGGGATGATTCCCCGGACCCCTGCACGTCTGGATTTGATTAGTGATGGGGAATGCACCATCAGTTTATAAATCAAACTAATCGCTATTGCTATATTTTCTGTATCTTCTCACTCGCCAAGCACCTTATTCTTTGAATTTCTGTGCTATTTTTCCCTGAATTAGTAAAGGGTAAATTATTGCGTTATTCTCTACATACTTTGATATACATACGTTCGTGGGATGACCAGCTGACTCAAACCAATACTTTTTTCAAGGTACGTACTTTGATGCAACGGACTGCTTTGTTTTGCAGTGATGGTGCACAGTACTTGTGACATTATCAAGGTATAATCCATCAACCTGGTGTGTTTCTCGAAACATTTCCCTACGACGCTGGTGGCGCTCGTTGGGTGTGGGTTAAGAAGCGGTTGTGCATTTCCTTTATCTTAACTAGGTGAGCCCAAGGTTTTTTATTTTTATTTTCTGGTCGCAGCCACCCATACGCTGTTTTATCGTATTCTGGAGTAATGAAATTATCAACGGGATTCTATACCAGACCAACTGAACATTCTTTCTTGGGTTAGGAATTTAGCTGTCAGTTGTGCCAATACACGCTTAGTCGGGATAAACAACAAGCAAGCCGCTTCCAGCGCTCTCCAATATTTCTTACTAGGTACGTCGCAACACCATTTTCCCCTCATCTGGTTTAGTCAAGGGCCAAGTTTAAAAGTAAGTGTACGCAATACTGTGCCATATGGTTAGTTAAGTGTATCTCTAAGGAGCGCTAAAATTAGTAGGGAGTCATGGGATTCACCGAACGTCGGTTATCCGAGGGTGTTGAGCAGACCAGTGCCGTCATGGCTTTATTTATGTGACTATTATATCACGCGCATGTGTGCCACGCTCTGTGTAGACGTTTCCTGTTCGTGGGTAATACATCATCCCAGTGTATATTTGATAAGGAGGGAGAAACAGGGGGAGTGAGATTCACTGCCGCTGGGTAATGCACACAGGTTTGCAGACATGCGCATCCACCAATTCGTATGGCCATCACAGTTGGTATATAATCGTACTGTTTACCCATCGCTCAGGCGAACTAACATCCCCCCTTTTTTTCCGTGTTTATCATGTCTGTTATTTTATTTTTGTTGCTATCACACTATCACTACTATCCGTATCGGGGGGAATAGGCGTCTAATATATAAAATACCCGCACCGCCTGTATGTTTCACTCCCTAGTGTGCATCGTTAGACCCGCTATTACTTTGTGGTTCATTCAATTCCCCTTTATGAACGCACGTGTTTATGGGAGTGATAGAGAACCATCGTTGAACGTTGCGAAATTTAACGAAACCATTGAATTATAATCGTTACTATCCATAAATACTAGGACTGTGCCCTGAGTGCACCACACGATATTAACCAGACTGTTGTTCCCCTCTATTTTCGTTGATTTCGCTTTGCAAGGTCACAGGTTTTGATCTACTGTTCGTACGTATCGTTCTTTTCTTAGTTGTTGTGGTGAAAAGTAATACACGCGTTTTGACGTATACAATTTTATTTCGACAGCATAGATACACTTGCTGCGATCCCCTCCCTTTCTTCTCCAAAGGCGGCTGGTTCGCCCTTAATTCTTGCTTTATTACCTGCCGCTCTAGACGATATGTATCAGTATACCAGCAACGGTTCGTGTCCTCCACCACGTCCCACTCCATCCAAGATCCCACTTTACGACACCCTACGCCAGTATGGGTTCGAGCCCCTTATCCCAGATCCGAGTCTCAGTGCCATAGACCACAAACTGGCCAAATCGACCTTGGTGAAAATGGCCGAAGAACACGACCTACGGATTTGTAAACCCAGTCTGTCGATGCTCGAGCTGGGCGAAAGGGGGACACCGCCACCCGTGGCAAAGTTTTCCACTTCCACCACACCAACCTCTTACGCTTTAAACTCCCGACTTTCCAATGCATCATCCAGTTGCGAATTCACGTTATCACCCGCCGTATCAAGGAGTAAATCCAACGGTACGGCTCCTTGGCAGACGCTTCGGCGAAAATTCACGGACAAGATCAACCTTTGCCGTTTCCAACGTTCGAACGCGTGGGATCGATGGGAGCAACAATTAGACGATTGGGTGGAACAAATGCAGGAAGGTCATATCGAGAATCCGCCTATAGAGCCAGTGTCTTTTCATGACCGTGACTGGACTAGCAATTCTTTTCCGGCTGCCGCTGGAGGTAAAGATTTTCCCTGTCCCAAGTCACCCATGTCCATTACCGATGCCCAAATGTACCCTTGCTTTCCCCGAGACCCAGTTCATCCGGATGTCCACCCTACGTTTGTGGGCTCCTTACGGAATCAGTCAAGCAAAACGCTCGCCGTGGTAAACAGCCCTTTGTCGAATAACCCCTCTGTGGAAGACTTGCCCAATTGCAAACCAGAATCCAAAGTGAGACCAGGTTCTCGTCCCCGGCTGTTTTCCTTTGATAAAAGCAAGTACCGTATTCCCACTCTGACCATCCAAAAGAAGTCACTGGCCAATTCCAGCTGGATATCACCCAAGCCTTCCACCTCTGTCCCACCAACGGAAGAACCCTTGTTACGAACTCCGTCGGAACCTTTCCGGGTGTTTACTTCCAAGGCGGCCGACAAAAATTCCACTTTGGCAGGAACAACCGATTCCAATTTAGCGGGTTCGTTCGACCCCGTCTCTCAAAATATTGTTCCTGAACTATCAGAGTCTATGGAGTCATTCCCAGGGATGGACGTGGCGTCGTTTACTGAATCGGAATCACAGTACTTTTCATGGACCACCTACGCCACGGATGATTTGGATAAGGATCTACGCCAACGGTTCCACAATCTGGTGGGGGAACCTCTCAATCAACCACTTCGAACCAGTCTTTCCCAGAGGGAAGAGCCCCCCGAAAGCACTGTATCTTGCACCGTCCGTCGAAAAATATTAACCCGTGAGCGCTGTTTTACCGATATGAAAATTCACAAAACTTCCACAGCCCAATCGGGCCATCGACTACGGCTACCTTTAGGCGGGTTGAAAAATCAACTGGTGGATCGTTTTAAACCTAAACCCAGGGCCAGCGGAAAGGGTTCCCCTGCATCAACTCCCCAAGCGATGATGCCGAGCGTTTCCGCTCCTTGCACTCCTCAGCGCGCCGTACGTCACCTAGAACACAGTTCAAGGGATCGGCAGTGTGGGATTGGGACCCCCAAGCTATTGAACGGGGCCGAACTGATCCCTTTGCATGAAGTAAGCGCTAATCGGGAGCTACTTATGAAAAGTGTAGAAATGACGAAAACTACCACCGCCCCCGAGTATCCCATTACTCCGCGAGTCGGTTCCTCTAGACCCCTTTCGTCGCTCCCCACGGGGGGAATACGACCTCTGGCGCCTCGTCTATCTAAAGTGAATAGTCAATACACACCCTACCGGGTGGTTGCGTCCGGAACCCCTAGTAGTTCCGGCTCATCTCGTTTATCTATAGTGAATTCGGAGGCCAAAACCACCCCGGTGGCACCTCCCAAGTCAGCTTACAGGTTGCTAAGACCGTCTACCCCACAGTCCGCTACAGGCTCTGTGCTGTCACCCCAACAGGAAGTGACCACTACCCGAACTCCGTCCATGCTCATCGAGGGCGAACGGTCTGTTATACAGACTCCCCAGTCGTTGACTTTGCAGTCCGGACAGGCCTCCCTGGTGCGCGCGTATGGCTCCCCGAAACGTTCTCCTACAGCGGCTTCTCCCGGATCACGACCTGTTGCTATGGCAAAGATCAACAGTAGTCCAGCACAGATGAGCCGCCGACCGGCGTTACACACTCCTGCATATCCATTAAGGAGTAGCGGTGGTGATGGTGTGCCGGAGATGAAACGTAGTGTGGCAGGTCAACCTACCTCCTCGGTGACAATGGAGGTGGATGAGCCTAACGTCTCCCGGTCGACCACGCCCACTGTTAACCCAGCAGAGTTACGACAACCTGTTCCCAATGGCGCACGAATTCAGACTTTGGTTCAGCACATTGCGGAATTAATCCTGGAACGTACTTTGAATTCGTTGCAAGAAGAAATTGTTAAATCGCCAAACAGGGCCGAAAAAGTAGAACCGGTGTTAAATAAGGCCGAATCAAGCACTAACGAGGAGGTCGTGAAGGCGTCAGGGGAATCTAAAATCCCATTCGAAAAAAACTTATCTTCTGACAAGAGCATGGAAACTGCCCAAGTATCGGCGTTGCCATCGGCAGCGTTCGAACAGCTTCACAAGCAGGCCTACCGTCGCTCGCTACAGATTGTAACGAACCATTTAGCCAGGCGGAGCCAAAGGGGATCCATCTACATGCCCAAAAAAAATTCACCAGTGGTGGTCCCCCAAACCCGACCAGTTACTACGAATGGTGTGACTAAATCAAGAGAGTCGGTGTCCCCCTTAACTGAGATCTCAGAATCGGTCCAAGGTAATAGTGCAACCCTCACTCCATCCACACCTACAGCTGTTACGATAGGCACCTCCACGGAGATCACTTCCCTGTCCCACCCTACCTCACCCACTAACAGCAGTACGGAGACTTTACCATACACTCGTCCCGTAAGCAAGAATAATTTGAATACTACCACCACAGAGGACTCTGGCGAAAATGCAGACGGCGGGGAGCGTGTACAACGATTACATAATTCAATTCGACTATCGTCCATCCGTCACCCAGTTCATCACCAACCTACCTCTGCTTTTGTAGTTACCGATACCACCGTTGAGAACAGCGAGGATGAAGATGAATCGGACCTGGACGTTGCCCCTTCCCTGAGTGAGTTTATGACGCATTATTTGAAACTTTCTCCTAGGCGTACTTCCCAAGCGGTTGCTATAAATATAGCCGATTATCAAAAAGATTCATCCAAGATACTTCATCCGGGCGTTGCCATCAATTCCACCGAACTCCGTCATTTGCTTCATGGTCTGCAATGCGTCGAGCAGACTCACCAACACCATCATAACCAGAATCATCTGATTTACAGCGATGACGATACGCCTTCATTCGTATCGCAAACGAGTACAATTGCCGGGGTCAATCATGCGGGTATTGTGATTGATATTGATAAAATCTCGCAACAGTGTGACTCTCCTGCCACCATCTTGCCCTGATCCATTTCGAAATTAACTCGTTGCTGTGGGATATCAATTATTCGTTTTTTTAGCTGTGAATTTTTTTTTACAAGTGGGAAGAGGACGTAATGCCCTCACCTTCCACTCGAGTTTAACTATATCCACCCTCACTTATACATATCCCGATTTCTGGGGCTGAAAATTGGTCCGACTTAAATTGTAAATTGTTTCTATATATCCCGCAAACACGTATGAAATAAAGTTGCTAAGGCTCATCTTCCGGTCTGACTCTGTCAAAGTAATTCATAATATCTATTCCACATGGGAATCAGTCACATAATAATTACAAGAATGTGAATTGACAATGTTTGGCAAATATTTATTCCGTTTAACGAAAATATGTAGCCACACAAGTATTTTGGGAATAACCCCTGTGTTTCACAACGAAAACAGAATTTAAACTTCCATCAATTCACGGAGACGACGGACGCTGGAGCGGACAGAGTTGGCGGTGCTCGTGCTATTGATCAGAATAACCCACGCCAAAGAGTATTTTAAAACAAAGGAACATTAGTATCCGAAAAGAAGTACTCACTGGTGAAAAATGGATAAGTATCCCAAAACGAAAATCTATATCCGTTATCCACTTCGATTAGGATGACCATATTGAACATATTCCCTATATTAGCCCAAAGGATACTAATAGTAAAAAAAAATCATATGAATACTTACGACAAAGTCCAGGCGCCACCGGCCATGGTCTTCTTGCAACCACGGCATTGCCAGATACCGACGGCCTGACGTTTGACGGAGTTCTTGCCGCAGAAAGTGCACTGGTACTTGGAGTGCTGGGTAATTTCCATCTTCTTCACTTGCTTACGCAGGGAAGCACCATAACGGGTGCCGTATTTGCCCACGATGCCAACTTTAGCGGTACGCTTAGCCATGGTCTGGATATGTTAACTATGCATATGTCGAAACCGAACACCAAAATATTGTGCGTTGCAAGAGTGGGTAATCGGGCCGGAGTGGGCAAAAAAAAAGAATAGTAATAAAAAAAAACAAGCAACAGTATATGTATTACGTTAGTACTCTACCCAAGGCTTCCGATCAATTTCCTAGACAGCTAATCTGGCAAAAGTTCTAGTATAAAACCCCTTCAATTACGTTGTCTAGCTTGGAAATGGAGGAAATGGCCCCCACATCTGCTTAAACCTGGACTACTAATGTAGATCCTTGTCTCACCTCTGAATCATCTTCAGCTGAGCAGTGCGGCCGGCTGCTAGCAAATTCTGATGGACACTTACGTTGTTGAATTAACAAACACGGGGTAATCGGACACGGCCAATTCGTAATGGTGAGAATCGAACGGGATTCGGAAAGGAGGAGTGATCTCGCACTTCACCGCAAATACTTTAAATACTATCAAATTTTTTTTCACCCTTCCGTCTCATCTCTGTGGGCTCTTCTCGCTCTCCTGTCTTCCATATTTCCCATCGACTCTGTTTCACGCCAACATCCCGTGATTATAATTTAAGATCAGGTGATGTGTCTGGCCGCATAAATCCATGGTCCGTGCCGGAGTCATGTGATTTAGTTTTTACGTTTACCGTCTTTTTTTTTTCTCGGCCTTTGTGGTAATCAGTACAAAAATTATATATATAAAAAAAAATACTTGTAAACTGATTTCTTGGGTGAACCAATGCTGGCACCAGCACCTACAACTGAAGCACTGTGCACACCACATGGTTACCGAATCGTCAATTAGTCGAGTACTACTTTTTCACTCTTTTCAAATACAACTTGCTTCCCATCACCTTGTTAAGTTGTCATATCCCTCTCTGGACACGCCCATTGAACCTTTGCTTCCGACGATCGACAACCCCCTGCCGAGCTATGACAGATAATATTCCCCAGATACAGGTGCGGTTCACCACCCAATTGAGTGAATATGCCGTACCCGACGCCCCCATTTTGTTACCGGTTTCCCTAAAACGGTACGGTTTGTCGGAAATTATCAACCACCTACTGCAGTTGTCCCCACCGGTCCCGTTTCAGTTTCTTGTCCAAGGGAAACCACTCAAGGGGACTATCGCGGCCTATCTCAAAAGTGACCCGAATATTTCCACAGAGCACGTACTAGAACTCGAATATACCCAATCCCTGGTACCCCCACGTATTCTCTCGGAATACAAAGTGGACGATTGGCTCAGTAGCGTGCGTATCAATCCCAGCGGGCTGGTCCTAACCGGCTGCTATGATGGTACCGCCAAGATTTACAGCTCGGAGTCCCGGTGTATGTATAGTATGGAAGCCCACAAGGCATCTATCAAATCTTTGACGTGGCTTGCTTCGCCCAATGTGAACTCGCTGTCTTTTGTGACCGGGGCCCAGGACTGTACCATTATGGGTTGGCAATTACCCCTTCCGGACGCTACACCATCGAGCTCGGAAGTTGCCGTCAAGGCGACACCCCTGTTCGAGGGACTGGGTCATTCAGGCAGTGTGGACACCATGGATCTTTCCCAAAACCAGTCTCAATTGGCTACCGCGGGCAGTGACGGAATCATCAGATTGTGGTCGGTGGGATCGAGCGACGACGTAACAGTTGAGGTGCAGGAGGAGGAGGAGGAAGAAGAGGGATCGGCTCCCAAACGTCGCAAGGTTCGAGGCAAACCCGTTACCCGGAAGCAACCCACCGGTTCCTGCGCCGGACATAATGGCGGGATCAATGCTGTATGTTTTGATCAGTCCGCCAACAAAATTCTGTACAGCGGTGGGTATGACTACGCCCTACGGGTATGGGACACGGAATACTGTGCCAACCTAACTACCAAACCAGGTGACAAAGTCATATTGGAGGTGGCCCATTCTCCTCTGGCTAATCTGGTCGCTACAGGCAACACCGATCGACTTATTCGCTTGTGGGACGTTCGCTCCAAAGACACTAGTCTGGTCAAACTCACCCTCTCGTCGCATAACGGTTGGGTGAGCGCCCTGCGTTGGTCAGAAAAATCATCCCATATCTTAGCCAGCGGTTCCTACGATGGTACAGTTCGCCTGTGGGATATTCGTAACCCCACCAGTTCCCTTTACACCGTGTACGTTCCCAAACAGGAGTCGGGTGCATTCCCTACAATCCTGAGCTTGGACTGGCATAACGGTGTATTGGCTAGCGGAGGTGAGGAAGGTATTCTGCGGTTGGTTAGGACCAAATACTAGCTTATCCCTGAACGTAGGCCCTGGATACTGAATTATAACGAACCAGCTTCCGATTCTTCAGTTTTTTGCTACACATTCACTAAAAAGAAAAGCAATATCGGCCACTGCTTTACTCATAAAGGTTGCATAATGAATCATGTTGATTTCATCTTATTTTTTTTTGTGTTTCTGTTATTTGTTCACTTTGGTTAAAATAAATACATTCTTCCAATCCATCTTTGTTGGATAAACAAACACACCCACATACACAGATGGGTCTGTTTCACATCACGTGTTTCACGTATTTTCCCCACTGTTTTTTTTTTCGGGGTCTCGCGCTTTGCAATTTTCCCCAACCACCACCACCACTCATTTGGTTTGACTGGTTGGGGAGGGAGGGAAAAGGGATGAGCCTATTAGCAGCCTCACCAGGCCCACCCAGCTCAATACGTTGGGGGAAAAGGGGGCACCCTTGTCCAAAGTTGGTGGTCGATATGAATCGTCAGGCCAGCGGATAGTAAGCCGGCTTTAATACCCTCTCCCCACAGGCCTGAAGCCACTGTACCCAAAGGTATTCCCAAGGGATATTGAATATAGTATCTCTAAGAAATGCCTGTAGAAATCTGGTGGTAGTGAATCCTCCCTACTTTAGACAGCGTTTGAATCTCTGGTTGATTGCTCTTATTTATTATCTTACCTACTTTTGCATTGCACTTTTTTTTTCTTTATCTCTGTCATCCCTTTGTAATTCCAGGCAGTACACAGTCATGGCCTATCGACTTACCACGCAAAGAATTTCGGGTAAGTGACCACTAGGGTACTAGGGAAACGAATCACCGATTTCATTATGAACCGAGGGCGTCATCGCAAAGATCTGCCCTCCCTCCTAGTTACCAAACGTTTAGCGATAAGGATGACCTGAATAAAAGTTCATTCCATCACGGAACACATTGCTGATCCAGTTTACTCTACTTGCACCGTTTTACATGTACCTACATATTTATTTTCCATTTGACAACAATGTCATACCTATCGACCGTGATTAGCGTCCCTGCGTCCGGCCTTGTTCACCAAGCCGACGTTGACCTTGGGCACGCGTAGTTTCTCCTCGACTCCTTCCACCGCCCAGGCCTCGCAACCCGAGGAACCCCGTAAGAAGGCCCTCAGCATTATCGACGCTCTTCCCGGAAACTCGTTGCTGAGCAAGACCGGTTTTCTGACGGTGGGTACCAGTTTGGCCACCTACGCCGTGTCCAAGGAGATTTACGTCGCCAACGAAGAGACAATTGCCTTGGTCGCTTTTGCGGGATTGGTGACTCTTTTGTACCGTATTGCCCGTGAGCCCTACAACGAGTTCGCCCAGGGCTACATCAATAACATGATTAATATCTTCCGGGAAGCCCGCCAAGAGCACAAGGGTGCCGTCAAGACCCACATCGACCAGGTGGCCGAACTCAAAGATATTGTGGACGTGACCAAGAACATGTTTGCCATGTCGAAGCAAATGGCCGAGATGGAGGCCAGAATTTTCGAACTCAAGCAGGAGGTCAACGTGGCCCAGGAAGCCAAGAACGTCTTGGATTCGTGGGTGCGTCACGAAACTAGTCTCCGTGAGCGTGAACAGCGCGAATTGGCCGCCTCGGTCATGCAAAAGGCCCGTCAGGAACTCTCCAAGCCCGAAGTCCAGAACCAAATTCTGGAACAATGTTTCGCCGATGTTGAAAAACTCAGCACTGCCCGTGCTTAAACTTGCCTATTCAAGTTTTCCCCTCCCCAAAGGAATGGTTTATTCTCGCTACATTGATGGTAGTTCGTGGTGATCAGCTTGGAAGAATATTTGAATAAGAGTACCATGATTAGAGGCACCCATGGATCTGTTTGGTAGTGGCCTAGTTATAATAAAGGTGTAGGTGTGTAGTTCATGATAATAACGTGTTAAAAGAGGCGTTATTAAATTGAATCTTTTGTTGGGGTTTCGCGTTTGTGCGTAACCTTTTCCCTGTTAATTCTTGACGCTACGAAAAATTCGAAAGTGATGATGAGAGCCAGCAAAAGGTGGAACCACATTCCATACGATATCTCCTGGCTCTGAACCTGGAACGCCTGCCATTGCGGAGTATTAGAACTTCTAGTGACACATTTCGTGGCATATGGGACTATGCTTACCGTTTTAGTAAACCCAGCGACTTTATGTTTTCGTTTTTGATGGTAAACGGTGGGGTTAGCGAAAAAAAAACGTGGGCTATTGTTGTTCACAATATTATTATAATTATTAACATGAGCTCAGAGTTTTGTTCTGTTAAAGTTCAGCTTTTCTGTTGGTAAGTGTGAGGGTGATTATTTTTATTCCGAACCAAGTGTGTTGTTGTTTCAGAACGGGCTTTCGCTTGTGCTTTGGTCTAGGGATACCCTAGTCGATACCTTTCGATATTTCCATTTGTACATTACAGTCGGGCA
The DNA here is from genome assembly GCA_027478255.1 of Dispira simplex. NCBI lineage: Eukaryota > Fungi > Kickxellomycota > Dimargaritomycetes > Dimargaritales > Dimargaritaceae > Dispira > Dispira simplex. The sequence goes on along the minus strand of JAOPJG010000354.1, from coordinate 1,957 downwards.
GACCATGACCGTAGAGCAACCACCGAAGGATCCCGACCGGTGGGTAACTAGTTATCAAGCGGAGTACACCTGGAAAATGCCTCGCCCATCTAGTACAGCCACTACTACATCGAATATTCCTACTCCTACCATTGCTTTACCGACTTCGGGGGGACACCTGGCCTCCCATGTCCACTACAATATTTGTTCACGTCCCATTAGTGGAACGGCGGACATGCCTTGTCAAGTGTGTCCCACAGCCAGTGATTTACCAGGCGCAACACCAACTTCTGGACCGTTACACCACGTCAAACTAAGTTTTAAATCACCACGGCGGCCTATAGTGCGAAAAAAGTCCAGGCCTAAACACCGGCTACGTCCTGTCACTATCATTAAGGAAACGACTTTCCAGGGTAAAACACCATCCAGTACGGAACTCAACACCCAACCACCACACCAAGATTCAACTCGGACAGGGTCAACACCAGGCGAACGTCCTTCGGGGCCATCCGCGGTAGGAGAGGCTAGAACCAACGATTACCAAGGTGAGCCACTGGCTGGTGGCCCAAGTTACATGCCCCGTGCTTACCCCAGTCCTACTTCCGCTTTTACCCATATGCACCAATATATTGATCGAAACGACAAAGTGATTCACAAGAACGAATTTCTCCTACGTGATCTGGAAAAACGACTAGATAGCTACGTTCAACGATTGAAAACCATTACTGCAGCAGCCGATGAGACCACTACCAAGCAGTCCAAATCACCGACTCCCCCGGCCACTAGCCGCACGGGTGGATCGGATTCTTTGGAGATAGACGCTGTACATAGAGTACACACGCTAACCGAAGAGATCAAACAGACCATCCGGGTGCTAAAGTACGCCATTTCCCCGCCATCATGATCGAGGATTTTATTAATTTTCCGTAGAGGCATAGTTTCTGTAGTGTCACAAGCGGTATTCTGGGTGCTGAGCTACGGAAACACCTATGTATGTAGACACTAGTTATACGCCTATGTAAGTTCTTGACCATACAATTTGTTAATTCCTAAGGTGCTACATATGCTTTGACCACTAAAGCACTCGCAAAATAAAATAACAGCTTCTGGCTACCCACTAAGACTGAGATATCTGGGTCCTGCCAATCCTAATTAATTCCTGCGTATCGTATTCTGAAAAAAATGTTCATGAGGAGTCCATACTTCTCTGATTGGTACAACAGGGCTAAGGCCCATCACGCCGATATTAGGGCTGTGCAGACTGCTAATATTTCATGACTACCACCACTTTCGGGAAAAGAACCATTACTAAAACTTATCAGCTCGGATTGTATGCACATGTCCACCGTACATGTTTTTATCGACTTTTATTAAAAGAAAAAAAAATATTATGACCGTTCAGACCTTCTACTTTTTCTTTGGCATCTGCAACCATTGGTAAGCCCTTAGTTCCCAGGGTAGGATATCATCTGACATCCCGCATCGTTGACTTATATATTGTACGATCCTGGACATGTATTGAATATCACCCATGTTTGTGGAGAGCCAGCCATAGACTTCAATGGTGGTTTGGTCCTCCTTATGGGTTTCATCCACGCCCATTTCCCAATCCAAACTGGAGTTTGAGGCACGCGAGTATGAGGAAACAACATCAGAGTACGAATTGAGTACACTTGTAAAAATTTTTAAGGGAACTAGAAATCAGAATTAATTGAGAGTTTGAGCACAAGTCATAGTTTCAGAAGGTCAAGGATATCCACCGGGGCCCTGGGGACAGGGCTCCTTATATACAACAAAAATAAAGCGCAAGCCGGCTTCAGAAGCCGTCTAGTTCATGGGAATAGGTTTATTGATTAACCAAGATTATACAACGAACTAGCTTCAAAGTATAATAACGACGGAACGGAATACAAGCCTCAAAATAGCTAGTGAAAGCAGCGTCGGAGCGTGGCACATTGTAGCTGTTGAGCAATTGACA
>JAOPJG010000353.1:0-27034 GCA_027478255.1 Dispira simplex | reverse complement strand
AAAAGGGAAATGGGCTTTTTTTTCTTCCGTCTAAATCACGTGATTTTTTCTGGAATTTTATTTCATCCAAAACGCTATAGAGTCGAAAAAAAGTCACCCATATCGGTACTACCTTGCTGTGAAAAAAACTAGCATTGATGATTCCATTACGGGTCTTTCGAGCGGAAGGGAAATTTTATCCCTTGGGACACCACGTATTTTCTTTTTTTTCCTTTGTCGGCTTTGATGTCATATGGGGAAGCATACTGAGGATGATGTTGCGTGTATGTATAATTTTTTTCAGTTTTCCTGCTAAATCATAGAAAACGGTGACGCTACGGATGTTGATACTCGTACTGCATGATGCCACTTCCATAGAAGTCTACCTCCAGACTACATGAGAGCGAAACTGGACAGTTCCGTAACACAATTTATTTATTCCTCGTAAAGGTATTGCTGCAAATGAAGCCGATCCTACAGAGCGGGTGATGTCTAAAAATGGGAGGTGGTAAATTACTTTTATAGACGGTGTAACACGACTAGTGCGTTGCAGCTGACCTTAACCTTGCGGTTAATATGTAGTGATTGTCAAAAGAAAACTACCGGTAAAGCGAGTGCTTGTTATTTCTCCGGATCATTTTATTACGCATATCAGTTCTTTTTTCGTTAGAGGCCTTGATAGTCGCTTGTACTTGATGCCATTCACCCATCGATAGTGGAAAAAATGACTACCCTATTTAAAACAACATCTTTGAAATTTTCAAAAAACTGGATTTTACTGCTTTCTGTCTACACTACTCTGATGGGTGGTAGACGGCAGATATTCTCACTTGTAATTTTGGTATAGTAGCTAAATTGTTGTCACTGTCGTCTACCTAGCTTGGAGTCAAAAACGCTGTGTGAAAAGGCATGCACATTATGCAGTGGTAGCAATTGTAACTATCTGCCCAAGGTAGATCAAGCGGTATAAAAACCATAGTAGGGTTACACCTCGGACCACATTCTGGTCAAGGAAAGAAATAACAAGAGAAGGGCGCGGTAAGGGGTTGAATAAGAAGAGTCTTAGCGGTGTATCAGTGTAATGCTGAAGGCCACTCTTGGCACTTGCTTGCGACTTGTGCTGTGTTTTCGGAACAGGGGCCACGTAGCAGTTGGGAGTTTCTCTTTATTTTTACTGAAAGGGAGGCAAGGGAGAAATTATATCATACCGCATTTCAAGGCTAGACAGGTACAGCTGACCTCTCCATTGGCCTGAATACTTTGTGCCTAAAAATATACATTACCCTTGTTTTCCCCTGCACCTTGGCCAGTGCCGTTAAAAGTATCGAAATATCGTTTCCAAGATAGTTGGCTACATCGTTATCACCAGGGCATATAGCGAAAGGGACCAAAATGTGCATCTTGTGGGTTATGGCCTAATGAAATACAGAATGCGCCTATCCTCCTTACCACTTGGATACAATAATCGGATTTCCTACAGGGCTTATGTACTCTAAGGTAGATGTTGACCCCTGTGCTTTACCAAAAACGACAGCCAGATACCTTGTAAGCCGGTACGCTAAGAAAAACCAAAAATATAATATAGCGTGAGTTTACCTTGACCGCGCTGCCCATTCCGTTTACCCTATGGTCCACCAAGACAGGGACAATGCCGAATTTTAATCCTCAGCAATCCCTAACCCGTGGATGAACTGATGAATTTTGGATGCTTTCCGCCCTCATGATAAGTCCCAGCGAGATTACTGTATCACCTGCCATATATTGATATGATCAGGGGGAAAAGAAAAAAAAATACTAGGGCTTCATTTTAATCCACTGATCCATCACAGTACGTCTGGACACGCCGTTGACAAAAATAAATCCACCTCCATTCGCACTGAACCTCATGCACTTGTGGAGAAACACCGGTGGCGAGTGCGGATAGGTATAGTACACTGTATAAGTTTATCCCTGAATTTAGCGGGAATGACATTACTCTACCACGCACTTGGGTATTGGTAATAAACGGTGACTAGACTATTTACTGCATCATACATTGATTTGGTATACCCCATCTTCACTTGACAACTATATTGCATAAAACAAGTGAAATGAATGAATAGGTTAGTTTAGTCTAGTGAACTACAAGAGACTAAAACATCGATTCATAGTTATTGCCAATCCCTGTTCTAATTCAACGATACGCCAAAAAACGTAAATTAAAAAAATAATGTAGGAATAGCGCGAAAAACAGGCATACCATACTATTTCTTTTCCGGGCCGAGGGAAACGAAATAATAGGCGATAAAATTGACCCTAGTCGCGGGGTCGAAAGCTGGTCTCGTGTCGTTGAAGAAACTGGCGCACGGTGGTAGGAGGGTGACCTAGCAATACTGACAAGGTATCTGATTTCCGATCCATAAGATTTTCGCTGATCATATCATACACCTGAAGGAGGTAGTCCACTTCCTCTGAAGTTAACCGGCTAAACTTTTCCAAATGAAACCGGATGCGTGCGGGGGGCCAAGGGGCATAAGTCAGTTGGACGTCGAATACTTGACTGCCGTACTCAGCGATATGATGTCCGCCCACTAACTCGGTGCCGGTGAAGTGTGCTACTTGGGTCGCCGTGGAAATCCTATCCGGGGCGGTGTCCGTGGTATTGTTTAGCGGAGACATGTCGCTACGCAAAAGAGTAAGGTAACCTATTACCACATCCATCATACTCATGGGGGTGAATTTACCTATGGCGATGGGCAACGGTAAGCATCGTACAGTTCTTATTATTTCTCGATACAGAAAGAGGTTGTCAATAGGTAGTGACTTGCGAATAATACACCACGGATAATTACTACACCCTTTCGCTGAGTCCTGAGGGGCTGCCTGACGAAAGATGGCCTCCAGCTTTTGGTACAGAGCCACCCGGTGCCATCGTTCTGGGTTCACCTGGTGGAACTCTATCAGCCGATCAACACCCACCACTGACATCATGGTAGCCCAGCGAGGCTCTGCCTGAGCTGTAACTCGGACCAGGAATTTCCATGCGTGTACCACTTCGAACAGCCCGAGCGTTGAATTGTTCTGATTGGCTTTAGTATAGACACGATGTGGCGGAATCAAAAGCACGGCGTCTATGGAACGTAAAAGTTTCGACAAGTCCTCGGTTGGTTGGTCAGGATGGTAGGCCAAAGTTTTACCACCCTTTTTCTCCAGCTCCTGGATGAGGTCACGTTCAGGGTTTAGCGCCCCACAGTAAAGTTGGTCGACACATTGACGTCCGGGCCCAGAGAGTAGGGCCATACAAAAGGTATACCCCATCTGTTCATCACAACTGGACACGAAAAGGGAGATCCCTTTCTCCATGGGTTGAATTTGACGTTTACTGTGAATAGGTCGGATCCCTGAGTTACCCAAAGAATACTAGGACTGTTTGTCAATGAACAATGGTATAGGGTGACAATGATGAATTTTCCGTTAGGGTACCGAGGTTTCTAGCAGACTAAATATATCCGATAGCCCCAAGGTCTGATGGTTCGCTCATACCTTCTTTTTAAGAAACTGTGATTATTATAGGGTAAGGTGTGGTGTGAAAACAGCGAAAGTTACGCCTACACCAATCGGCTAGTTCTCGATGAGTAGAGTTTTTCGATGGTGTCGGACTGGCCATAGGATTTGATGAACCATTGGCAACGTGTACCATAAAGGGAAGTACTGAACCATTCCCACCGGGTTTAGTCAGTCAGGTTATGGCCCATGTTGGTGGGTGATCATAGCCACTTAGGGCTTGTTTTTGGAAACACAGCTTCCTTTACACTGGTGGAGGGCTTTCAAATCCAAGCCTAATAAGTGGATAGCAAGCATGGCGTGGGTTACCAAACTTTTACACATAGTGGAAGGTAGCCCCCATTGACGAGGTGCTCCCTGCAGGCTATGTTCTGCTTGGGTTCGGTACTTCAGCAGTCTTTACGAGAGTCAGTGCTATAAATTCAAAAAGGAACTTGGCGATAACCGGCCAGTGGTTTAGTATAGGTTGCGAATACACTTCATTCGGTGTGTCAATCCCTAGCCAGTTTGATATTGAGCCATACCATTGTTCGCCTCTCTCAATCAAAGTTCCGGTAAAGGAAAGCATCCCGCTATTCCAGAGTGTTTACCATCAGATATAAAAGGTGATTAACGTGGGAAGGAGTGGTTGATATTATCACGGGGATATTAAATACCATTTATGACGATTGTATTTTATCAGCGACTTTCACCAGTATGAAAACCAGGACACTTTATCGGATACTCCAAATAATGAACCACCGCATCAGTAGTCTAACCACACAAGTAAAAAGAAAGAAAAAATAAGAAGAAGACGGGAAAAGTAGGTCGCTAGGAGAAGGAGGTCCACTCTTTTTTTTCCGATTCCACGCCTGTTTATTGATTGTTATTAAGTATCGTTCTGAGTTAGGGCACAATTTTTATGTTGGGCTGCATTATCACTGTCATCCGTTCTTCTGTACACTGTTTTGGGACGAGACAGGGAAATCGTTTATTGACAGTGGGAGTGAGTGGAAATTAGTGTCATCGAACAAGGGTGACTATAAAAAAACAGATAGCTAAGTAATTTTTGGCAGTGAAGTGTGTGTGGATGGACAGCTAGGTCAGGGAAATAGTTATAATGTGGGTAAAAGTCCGGGATAGGTTGAAAGATGGGATTATCACTTTTTTCAACTGGCTCAAACCTAAAAGGTTGTTTATAAATTATGAACCTTTTATTGCATACACAGCTGATCGCAATACGAATGACAGCCAGAGGAGGAGTTCTTGAGACCTTGTTGGTTATTGGTGGATGGGGGATTGAGGATAGAGGATTGAGGATTTTTCACAAGCAATTAAGCCAGCCTTTGTCCCCGCTACGCTTTTTCCCAACATAGCTGCAGAAAAGATTAGGGGGTGTAATACTGGCTTAGAAATAAAGAATTCAAAGGGCAGTGAGCCGAAAAAACGAATACCAGTCGGTGTAAGAGCCAAGTTGGCCCTAATGGTTCCACCCTTGAGCCAATAACACAATTTTACCACTACCGTTTTTCCCGACACCATTGTCTGCACCAGGAACAGTAGTGCGCCGAAAGATGGAGTGGCCAATAAATAGAATATATCCTCCAAAAAAATTCGGCGGATTATTCAATATTGGACCTAAACTGTTTTTACCAGTATAAATTTTTATATTACCGTTGTCGGACGCTGAGTGGTTCTTAGCGTCTTACCTTTAAAATGAGGTAAAACAAGAAGAGGGGGGCCTTCGATTCGATTATAGAGCTATGGAAATGGTTCTGAACGCACCGTGTAACCTCTGCTATTAACGTAACAGTCCGGCTGGAACGTAGCAAGTGTGAATTTTCCCAGAGGTTGTACCTAAACTTTTGACTGCTCATGTTTAACCTTTACTCCCCCCTGACAATGCCCAATGCTGCACATCACCGATTTCCCATCTGTGAAATCATCGACTTCTTTGAGATGCCCTTTTTTTTCTCACCCGCTGTTCACTATTACCCACTCCTTTTCCCTTTTACCGCCAGTTGTAATCACCCATTCGCCTTTGGCCTATTCTCACCCTCACTCCCATTTGTCGGTCCTTTCAATCCAAAATATTAGGCTCAATTTTGTTTAAAAGCCCTCTATGCTGCTCGTCAACAAGACATTGGCGGCGTTGGAGTTTCTCTCTCTCTTTCCTTTTCTCTCGTTCAACATTGTTTATATATATTTGGCGTGTATTTAGCAGTATTGTTGCGTGTTTTTTACCCAATTCTACCAATTCGGTACACTGTATTTTTGATATTACCGTCGAGTTTTTAAACTTTGTAATAGCTTTGCCACAGTCTGGATTAGGTGGCGGTGGCGAAACTGAAACCTTAATTTTAGTCGCCCGATGATGAGGTTGCAGTCTTGAGATTGAAGTCTATTCGAACGTATTGTCATACACCCCATCGCCATACTGCTGAGTCGTAATTAATATTTCGCTGCAGTAGTGGACGTGTTAATACTCCTCGCACTCGGTAAGTAAGGGTTACTGCGAAAGACTATGCCAAAGTTGAAGCGGGTTCCTTAACCTTTTTTTGAACTTTATGAATCCTTGCTTTATTTGCTTAAGGAGGGGGATTGGCAGTGTGCCGGGGCTATTCTATACAAGTAGGGATAGTTCCGAAGTAGTGTAATGGTTATCCCACTGTACTGTGGTGGGATATGTGCGTGCAGGTCCATTCATCTTGAAGTGGAAGGGTATTTGGAATGCTTATCCAGGAACGGTGTGCACTGTGGTCCTTCGTTTACGACCTTGGTTCTTGGATTCTTAGTTTTCTCAAATCAGAACTGTGGTGAATGGAGAGAGAGCCCAGAGTAAGGGGGGTTAGTATAGCATCCACAAAAAGGCTGAACTGGTTGTGTGCCAATCCAAAGTCAACCTCTTCAACAAGACGATATGTCTTTGGGCCTGGGTTGATGCTTATCTGACTTTTCGTTCATTGCGGCGTTGCGTAGCAGCTTAAAATTTGATTTTGTAATGGCCGCCATAAAGTGGAAAAACTAACGACCATTTACTATTCTCATGTAACTCACTAATCACCCTCTTTTCGCCTGACAATCTTGTCTATTTTTTTTGTTTACTTGATTTCTGGACAATACCAGGTTCATACACTCGTTTATCCTGTTGCGCTTTTTGGGTTGTATTTTTTGGTGTGTTGAATGGGATAGACAGGCCCACCAACTACGTCGTTTATATACAATACCCACACTCCTTCACAGGATGTGCTTACTTATTCATTTTTACCTGTTATAATATCCACCACGGCAGACTGGGTTATGCTCAGTGCTTCTTCCTAATTTTATTTTTTACCCACACATTAGCCAGAAAAACATTCTGGTAAGTATAGTAATAGACAGACGGAGTGGAGTCTTTGGAGGTTCCTCTTTTTCTCGAAAACTAGCTTTTCCCGCCCCTATGCTAATTTTAAGGAACCGAAATTCATCATGGTCACCAAATGGGGTAAAGACTCTCCTAAATTAGCTTTCCTCAAAAGAAGCGGGTTGCTTTTTCGTCCGAGCCCATACGAGTAGTTTTTTTTTCATCTATATAGCAATTTGGAGCGAAAATGCACCAGTTACAAATTTAACCAATAGTGAGAGATTCGCTCACCTTTGGCGGATTTTTCGCTATATAGTCGAAAAAAATTACACATATTTACTAGATTTTTTTGAATTCAACTCGGTGGGTTTCGGTCAGAATTGGTCCAGTTGATACATTGTTTCAGGTCCATAGACAAAAGGGCATTGGTGTATGTTAAGCCGTCTAGTCCCCATAGAAAACCTCCTCAGGGCTGGGGACGGTTGAATGTGCTCGTATTGGCGGTATCGTCTTTCTTGTTAAGTTACTGCTAGTTATGGCCATAAGGTCTCGCTAGTTCCTGAGATTTTGTCTTATTCATCCATCCGAGACTTTTCTCCTGCGTAGGCTGGTCGTCTTGGGCTATGAGTGGTCACTTTTACTCGACTAGATTTCCTTTTTGATACGCCATTTATTCGCCCTTTCCCTCTGCCAACCTATGCGGTCTGTGGCGGGTATTGGTTTTTTTAATTATATTTTTGTCGTCTATTCACCTCGGGCTTTACCCGTTTCTATCCCTGTTTATATGTGCTACTTAAATATAGCGTCCATTTTCCTTGTGTGTTAGCCCCTAATGCTCTTGTTCGTGTGTAACAGACCACAGCGTATACCACTCATTTCTCTATGCGTTAGACGAATATTTCATTACTGTTATCGTCCAACCCATTTCTACCTGATAGTTAACTTTTTTTTACTAACACTAGATTATCTGTCAGCTTTACTGTGTTTGACTTGGCCAACGACGGCGTGTCCCCCGACAACCGATTGTCACATCCGTCCAGTCTTATCTACTCCTACTTGTAGTTTTTACCAACATAGTGTATTTCATCTAGTCCCGTGTTATCGGTCGGCTTATTGCTGTAGAACACGAAACTACCTTGTTGTGTCCCGGTTGTCATCTTAGTGATCATGACGTCGGTTGTCCGAGCCATATATGATTTTAATGGGCAGGGACCCTCCAGCTTAGTTTTTAAGCGAGGCGACATAATCCAGGTATTAGCCAAGCTGGAATCAGGCTGGTGGAAAGGTGTCAACCGAGGCAAGCGTGGCTGGTTTCCTTCCAATTACGTTGAACCCCATCACGCTGAACATTTTCCCACCACCGGTGACGAACAAGCCACCGTGGTCGCCTCTCACACTGCCAGCGAGACCACTTCCAGCCAGCCACCAACTACCCCCACCACTGCCGTCATTCCTACTACTCCTACTACCGCGGAGTTTACCGAGTACCGAAACCCTGGGTCGAACCTCACAGTTTCCACCACAGCACATCCCTCACTTGATACGGCCGCCATTGCTAATGGGGGTGCTAAGACGACCCCGTTAGTTTCCCAATCGGTCAATGGGAGTGATACAGTGTCAGCATCGACGGTTGTGCCAAAAACCCTGCCACCCGGATGGGGGGTACGTAAGTTGCCAGATGGCCGGGTCTACTTTTATCATATGGTGACAGATTTGACGGTATGGTCTCTCGACGGGGTTGATCCTAATACTGGGGTGAGGATAGTCTCCCTTACCAATGGAATCGAAATTCCCCCTTCACTCACGGATGCCGCCATTCCCGAGGGCCAACGACGGCACTCGGGCGCTTCTACCGATTCCCAATTTTCGCTCAGCCCAGGCTCCGGTGGCTCACCCTGGGCATTCAACTTACAGCATCGTAACACTCCACGCACCCACGGACTACCGGTATCCTTGAACCCTGGCTACTTTGGCGATAATGCCGCTCACCAACCTCTCACTTGGGAACGTCTTAGCGCCAACATCGTGTACGCCATCCAACAGCTTACTGCTGCCGCCAAACGGGACGCCAAGTACGAGTATCTTATCCTGACGTTACAGGTGGTAGCTGCGGTACACACCATGTTCCGTGCTTCTGACACGGTGGAACGCGATGTGCCCGTATTTCGCTCCCAAAAGCTGCTCAAGGCCCACCACCGCCAGGTCACTAACACCCTTTGTAAACTGGTACTCTTGGCCAAACAGGCGTCGATGGTGTGGCCGTTACCTGACGCCACGCAAACCATGATGTGCCATGCCAATGATCTTCTACTTGCCATGCGTCATTTTGTCATCGCTGCTGAGGACAGCAATGTCAAGTTGCAAATGGTGGATGGCCCTGTCGATCCGGGTTTGCCCAACTCCCCACGCGGGGGCATTGGGAGTATGACACGGTCTATGCTGGGGGAGGGCAACCCCAACGAGTCCGTAATGTCCACCATGTCGGATTCTAGCCAGAGTCACGGGTACGAAGACATCATCTCGGCCCGTCAGCTACGTCATGTGGACATCATGTACCAGTTGGAAACCTCTGTGCACGGGTTAGCCAAAGCCCTCACGTTGCTTATTCGGCATCTGAAACGACCCGAGGTGAGTCTGGTCCGTGTGGTTACCTTGGCCAAGAAATCGGTCCAGGAGGTGGGGCAATTCCTGTTGATTATGGAAGAACTGGACCTGGAGCTAGCTGGTGAATCCCTGGCGCGGCGGTTCCACAAGCACAAACACACCCTGTATAATGACCTGGCCAGTTTGGTCATGTCAGTTCAATCAGCTTCGCGGGAAGAAGACGTCAGCGGAACGCTCACTTCCCGGGTATTGGAACACGCTAACGCTCTTAATAACTCGGTGTACGACGTGCTGCTGGTAGCTAAACATGTGTTAGAAGTTATGGATCAACACGAGGAAACCCTCCTCCAGTCTACCATCGAAAAGCTCCGGAGTCATTCTCCAAATTCCAGTTTTGTGGACCTGGGGGCGCAACCCCGCCGGGTCCAGTCAATGCCTTACTTGCGGGAACCCGGGGCGGAAGAACGGCTGGTCCACAACCGTCACCTTTCCGCCTACGAGTATTCAGCCTATCGGATGCCCAACCGGCTACGCTCCAACAGCAGTCTGTTGAAAGTGGGCATCTATAGGGATCACGGTATCGGAAGGCACCCAGAGGTCGACGGCGGGGACTACGACGGCTTTGTGGGCGGACGTCGGAGTAAATTCCAGTCCATCAGTTCTCAAACTTCGGCCACTCCGACCTGGATTTCCACAGGCGGGGGAAGCGTGGCGGTCACTCCCGATCCTGGGGACACTGATAGTGAGGATAATTATACCACCAACAACCGCTCGATGTCCACCATCAACCAACGTATGAAATTGAAAAAGTTCTTCGGAGACGACGCCATTCCGACCACACTGTCCAGGCTTATGGGAGGTAATTCTGGTAATAATAGCGAGGTGGCACCTGGCCAACCCATGGGACTGCCCCATTCTAACCCCACCGAGTCAAAATTGGCCAAATTCTTTGGCGAACAGGCTCCGTTAGTATCCCCGGGGGCCCGGACAGTGGATGAGAAACCGTGGTACCTCGAGTACGAGTATGATCGGGGAGATTTAATATTTAACATGGAGATGCAAGTCAAGGGGGGCACAATGCCTGCACTGGTGGAACGGCTGACCGCCCATGACGTTAGTGATATCAACTTTTGTAACACATTCTTGCTCACCTACCGGTCGTTTACCACTACCAACGAGTTTCTCGAATTACTCATCAAACGGTTTACCATCCAACCCCCGCCAGGGTTGAGACCAGATGAGTTGAATATTTGGAATGAACGCAAACTTAAGCCAGTCCGGGTGCGCGTGTATAACATCATCAAGATGTGGCTCGAAAGTCACTACGTCGAGGATACCGATATGGACGGTCTACGGATGCTGCGGGAGTTTGCCTGTACGGTGATGACGGACACCATGCCATCGGCTGCCGAACAGGTGGTGAAATCCATCGACCGTCGTCGGCAGTCCTCGGACGGGGCCTTTAAGAAACTGGTGCGTAACCTTCCCAAACAGGCCCCACAGCCCATCCTGCCCCGGAATTTTCGCAAGCTGCGTGTCTTTGATATTGACGCATTGGAATTGGCACGGCAGTTTACCATCAAGGATTCCAAATTGTTCAACAAGATCAAATCGGCGGAATGTCTGGATAATGCCTGGATGAGCAAGGATCCCACTCGGGCCCCTAATATGAAGGCTATGGTGGAAATATCCGATCGACTGAGTCGATTTGTCAGTGGGACGATTCTATCGGAACCGGAACCTCGTAAACGTGGTAACATCATCAAGTATTTTATTATAGTGGCCGATCGGTGTCGTGGGTTGAATAACTTTAATTCCCTCATGTCGATCCTTGGTGGCATCGAAATGGGTGCAGTGCAACGGCTGAAACGGGCGTGGGACACAGTGGGTACACGCACCATTGCCATGTTGGAGGATCTCAAGGGTCTGATGAGTACCAGCATGAACTGTGCCCGGTACCGTCAGGAATTGCACTCGTGTAATCCTCCTTGTATTCCCTTTTTGGGTACCCACTGTAAGGACTTGGTGTTCGTGGAGGACGGTAACCCAGACTTTTTGCTGAATCACCCACGTCTGATAAATTTTGATAAGCGTTCCAGAACTGCCAACGTTATTCGGGAACTCCAGTCCTATCAGAACACGCCTTACGCGTTGACCGTGGTCCCGGAGATTCAGGAATTTATTGACAAGTCTTTGGAAGATGTGCTGGATTTGGCGGGTTTATATGACGTCAGTTATTCATTGGAACCTCGAGAACGGGAAGACGAAAAGATTGCTCGTCTCCTGCGGGAGAGTGGGTTCTTGTAATCTCATGGTTGGATTTTATTGTTACTCGCACATATTTAAAAAGGAGAGGGCAAAGGTTGGGGGTTTTTTTGTGGTGATATGCAAGCCCTACTCTGGTCTCCCTGGTGGTTACACCATATTGGTACGGTGATTAATTCTTTGTAATTCATGCATATGGGTGATTTTTTTTCGACTATATAGGGATAAATCCGCCAAAGTTGAGTGGGTCTCTCACAAAATCCTATTGGTTAAATCGAAATCGTCACACCTTTGCCCCAAATCGCTATATAGGCAAAAAAAATCACCCATATTATTTTTCTAGTTTTCAATCAGTTATTTATAACAACTGCGGTTGTTGTCGTGGGTGGATGGACGGGAACGTGTTATGGGATTTGATTAATGATCAATATCTTATTTTCGCTCGGTTTGTTCGGGTGGTGGAATCGTTGGTGTGCCCGTGTGGTCGTAGTACTATTGTTACATATGTAATTCATACTCCCCACTGTCTGTTTATCAATTTTTTGGTTTAACTTGTATCTCCTTGGACTGGTTTTGAGTTTAACCAGTTTCCCTATTGTCTACCATCTGTTTATTATTTGCCGCAATAATGTCTAAATTCAATCCCTTTTTGGTTCCCTGTGCTTCCCTTGTCAACTGAAGTGGTGTTTTCGCATGTCACTGTGGTTGCTCGTGGCCGATGGTCTAGTGATTCGATAGGGGCGTGTACTTTTCTATGGTTATACTGATTTTTTAAAAATGTTTTCACTGATTATTAAAAGAACAACTTGTTAAGGATTGGATAAACAGTAGCCTTTAATAAACGATGGATAAACAATAAAGCAATATCTTCAAGAGCGAGAAGTACTCTGTTATCAGTGATAGCTAATTATATACCTCATAGATGAGGATAAGTCACGTGAGAATATGATGTAACCAGAGACAGAGAGCAACGAAATATTAACACAACTAAAATTTGATATGGTTTGGTGCAGTCACTGAAACATCGAACTGATACATGCAGAAAAGTGATAAATTAGTGTTGATTAACATAGTATTTTACATGAGGTTGCAGTTTGTCACGCACAGCCCATATGCCATAGTTTCTCTGGGGGGGCAATCCCTTTCCTACAGCTTTATATTGCAACAAACTCAAGGAGGAGATCCCATGCTAAGGTCTTACCCTCCTTGCGATGATGCGGCAGACCGCTTCCCTTCGCTGTAGAAAATGCGGAATGAAGAGGATCCCTAGGACAAGTAGACCTGTAGACCAGCTACAACCAACCGGCAATGTAGGCTGTCCCCTTGGCCGTGTCACGGTAAACTCAGACCCTATGAATCCTCCTGGTTCCCCGTAGTGAAGGAAGGAACCTTCCAGTCCAGAGTTTCGAGTCAGGTTAAACCCATATGATGAGAGGCTCCGACCAAAGCCGTTCATCCCTCATACCAATTTGTGCATAATTTTCATGCCACTCTAATAGGGCGAATCAGTTAAATAGCGGGGACTTCCCCTCTAAAAGGATTGGTTTCCTCAGGTGCAATACAACTAAAAATTTAGACACTAATCTGCTCGTTAAGCTTATTATTATTCTGTGAGATCCTGCTCGATTCCGTTACAGTATAATTTAAGTTATCGAATCATGACGATGCTCACTTTAGAAGCTTGCCTCCATTTCGTTAGCACAGGTGATGTCCTGGCGCAAGTACTGGGGCGGAAAGACCCACCCTTCCCTATACACGTGAGAGCCAATTTGGGATACTAGAAAATTGACGTGAATAAGCAGGTCATCCACTTTCCATAGCTCTTTCCTAGGGAATGATCCCGCTTGAAACGGTAAAACGTGTATCAAATTCAATTCACCAAAGCCTGCGTTCACCCTAACCGTTGTTTTTATCATGGAATTGCTAATATCTTCTGACTAGCCCATCTGCTTAATATCATAGGTACTCCGCACCGCATGAATTTTTCAGCCTCACCAAGAACACCCAGGACCTCACAAGTAATCTCGATTATCCTACTATTCTTTGTAAGCAATTATGCTGAACCCTCCATAGCACTTACTCCAAAAAAAGCACAAATTTTTTGGTGGAAAGGTATAAAAGCCTCAGAAAAAACAGTGTTTGTCAGGTTGAAATGGATACTGAGGTCAACAGCGGACTGGTGGCGCAGTGGGAGTGGATATGTCTGTAGTCTTGAAAACAAGGCAGCAACACACAGCACCTGTAACTTCTTCCTGTGGGTGCGTTAAAAGGTGGGGCTTTCGTTTGGGCGGGTGGATGTTTTCCTGTATGTTTACCAGTACTCACTGCGGCGCAAGGATCGCTGCAGTGTAAATCCCGAACTCGCCCTTTTCTCTCACCAAGAATTATACGAACTGAAACTGCTAGTGTAGGCATCGGCCGCAGTATTCCGTGACTCACTTTTCCCTGGGTTTTTCTTTTGGTTATGAGAAGTGGCACATCTAACAATAAGATGGCGCAGTAACACTCACCATCAAAATGCAGCTTTAACGGTATCGATCCGAATTGTACCCTGTCCCTTTCCCAGTGCACAATATTTCGAATATAAATACAATGTTCTTTGCCCTCTGTTTCAATTACTTCATACCAGAAATTACCATTCTGATTGTTTTCCTTATCATTCCTACTTTGTACTACTCTCTTTTCATTGATTATTAATCTCCCTTATCACGTATCTTATTATCGCTATGGCGTTCTTTGACCGCTTCTACCAAGAATCTTGTGACACTGAGCGCGTCTATATGCACAACTCGGTCCGTGAAGCCCACCCGGCCTTCCACACTCTTCCCCAGAGCTCCACTCCAGCCATCATGTCGGGCGGTTCGTGCTCCACATTGACTACTACCGCTGCTACCCAGACTTCCGGCCACCACTTTATCCCTGTCTCTGTCACATCGGACTCGGTGACCTACGAACGGTCCCAGCCACCATCCCATGTACCGGTCAAATGCAACTCTTTGGCTGCTGTTTCCACTGATTTAAATCAAAATGGTGGTTCCTATACAATAACCCTTCAGTGGAATGGGGATAAACCCGCCTCAGTTGATCATCAAGCCTCTGGTGGTACGTTTGGTATTCATGCGGTGAGCCAACCTACTACCACTCCGGTTTACGCTTACGTTTATGAGCGCGAAACCACTGACTGTTTCGACCGCTTCTTCAACTTGCCCGAAGATGCTGATACAAGCCGTTACCATGTTAAGTACGACAAGAAAGCCGGTAGGATGACGGCCACTTTCCGCAAGAAGAATCGATTAGTTTCCTTGTTCCGGTCATGAGCACCTGATTTAGCTTCTCGGCATTTTTTCAGTATTTATCTTATTATTCCTTCCCAGCGTGTTTCTATGTATTTGTATAGTTATGTGTCTCTTTTGTACTCGACCGTAGTACCTAAGGCCTTACTATTGTATTCTATCATATTTTTCCTTCTATTTATGACCATATTAACATTAAAAATCACCATTATTAAAGGCAATATGAAGTATTTTGAATAGCTCCTAGAAACATCTGCTCAAGTCACTAGATTGGAGGAAATCGATAATATTGGTACGATACAAAATTCCTGAAACTCAGGGGTAAATAGATGATATTTTTTCTTCCCCTTTCTTTATGCTGTTAGTCCTTGCTAATAGGAACATACACGTTTTGGTTTTACCTTTCTATCTTTTGTTTTCGTTGAGTTATTCTAATTTAAAAGTCATTTACCATGTCCCATGCCCATCATCACCCCAACCTTAATTAGGCAACACATTTGGGTTCTTTTTAAAGATGGCCAAAACCCAACCGAAATCCACAAAACTTTGCAACACGTTTATGCAAGAGGTTATCCTTCGTATGTGACAGTGTGCCGTTGGTATAACAAATTCAAGACTGGCCATTTGTCATTAGAATATGAACACTACACAGGACATCCATCCAATGAGACCTATGAATATAAAAGTGACACCATCAAACAGCTAGTTAGCGAAGACCCCTTTGTGACCTTGAGAGTGCTTGCGCAGGAGGTGAAAACTTTCGTGAGGGACGTTTGGAACGTCCTCCACAACCAGTTGCATTACTGTTCATACCTTAGTACTTGGGTTCCCCATTTCCTAACATAGGAGTTGCAGAATGACCGCAAATCCTTTTGCCTCAATTTGCTTGACCGTTTTCAGAAACCAATCAACTCTCTTGTGTATAATATTGTGACGTGTGATGAAACCTGGGTTTACCATAATAACCTCCAGACTGGCACTGGTCGAAAGGTATGGGTGCCAGATCACCAAGGTCAGCATGGCCTCATCCCTGCTCAGCCATGGTGGAACTTAAAATTACTAAATTTTAAATGGACTGTGCACCTCAATAAAGTGATCGTGTTTTATACTGTTTTTGATATTGATGACACTAGGTCTAAGAGTTAATAGTACTAAAGGAATGGTGTCAAACCAATGGTTAAAGAATGACAGATAACACATCCAAAGTCACCCACTTCCCAAATCATGCTTCACTAGGAAAAAAAGCATGTTTCCCACCATAGCAAGGCCCATATGGATGAGCTTGGACCTCAACTGCTTAATGCACCACTCTACTCTCCTGATCTTGCACCATGTAACTTTTGGTTGTTCCTGTGTATCAAGAAAAAGCTGGAGGATAGAGTGTTTGACAATGATGATGAGATTATAGGGGTATATAGTGAAGTCCTTGGTTCCCTCCAACGAGGTGATTTTCACAGATGTTTTGATGAGTGGTTCAAGAGGATGCACACAGTACTTGCCAATGATGGTAATTATTATTAAAAAATTGTGGTTCTTATATGAGTATTTCAGGGGTTTCGTAGCAACTGATATCATCCCTGACCCTCACATCCCTATCTGCGCTATCCAACTTTTTGCCCCCACCTTGTTCTTGGTACACGAGAACAGCCAAAAACCGAGTAGTTAACGGTGAGGGGAGTAGTACTACACCTTGTATATTTCCAGATTCACGCCCATTTGTGTGGGCGAAACTTCTAGTTTTTAGCTCAAGTTTCTTACTAAAGAGTGGGCAAGCCATAAAATTTCGTTTCGACTAGAATAATTTTGACGTGGTGAAACACACTTTAATTGGAATATTATCATCATTACCATAATACACAAGAAATGCTGAGTTGACAAAAATTTACCCGTTGAAATCTCCCTATGGCTCATCATATTCGACCACTTTCTCCGTTCCACCTTTAACGTTTATGTAACATGGTGGAACATGTTGACGGAGTTCCTCGATACTCTTTAACTGCTGACCACACTGAAGACAGTGCACTGGTACCCGAAAGTATCGTTTTTCCATCGGGAAATCTTTCGGCAAGTGAAGCAATTGTTGGGCAGGCAGTTGGGCCAGTTCTTGCACAATACGAGAAGGTGAGCGCAAGAATTCCGTGGTAAAAGTGTTCCACTTGCTCACGCTCTTGAGAAACGTTCCACAGAGATCATCACTGATAACGTGTAGGTGAAGATGGGGTACACTGGGTATACTATGGAAGCCCGTCAGAAATTGCACCCGGGTAAGCGCCACGGTGTGAAGTAAAGGGGAAAAAGTGGTGGGTTTGGTACGAGTATGGGCGAGCACGTTATGCTTCAACTCGGGGGAATCACCAGCGGGGTATCGGTGCAATTGATGGACCAGCCATTGGGCCCCTTCGGCCATGGTTTGGATCAGCGAGATATCATCCACTGTTAAATGGTAAATGTTTTTCACGGGCACATTCGGTAGTATCAGAAAATGAAACCGAGCCTTGGGAAACTTGTCGAATACGATAGTGTAGTCTGGATGCCGGTAGATAATGTCCGCTGGGTGCCTATCTGGATACCGGCAATAATCCTCAAGGGGACTGTATCCTGTCCATTGTTTGGTACCTGGGCGTTTCCATCGGCGATGACGACGGCCACTCGGCGTGGTTTGGTTGGTGGTAGTGACGGGGGTGTGTTCGACAGGCATTGGTTCAGGTAGAGGTTTAGGCTGGGTAAAACAGTTGGAAATAAGGGGAACACGTGGAATATTATGGGTAGTACAATGAGGGAATACCCATTGCCTTGGTCTTTGGCGAGATAAGTTCGGAAATGCAAAACGGGTTTAATATAGTCGGCTCTAACAGGCAAAGTTCAAAGAAGTCGTATATGTTATTGGGGAACTTGTCGGTGTCACATCTGACAAATGGTATTGGGAGTATGAGAGCGGCGTCCTGCGTAACTATCTGGTATACCAAGGATAAAGGCGTGCATAAATAATATAGGAATTTCGAAACTACCAACAATACTGGCAATGTTCCCGGTTGTGCCTCTTTTCAACCCAGTTTGATTGCTGTGGTCGCCATAAACGTATATCCCGACACTACCCAAAAATGTAGTCGATCGTAACACGTGATCATATTCACAATCACCTGATGTTGGAGTGCCAGAGTTACCAACCACCAATCACAATGTGCCTGGTGAAATGACCAACTGTAAAAAGGAGGGTGGGTTAAAAATTTGATGGGATTCCCTTTCCAGAGTAGTGAAAAAAAAATATTGCCAGGTAACAATCGGTGCAGTTGAAAAAAGGCCGAAACTGGCATTCAAGATTCTTCCTCTTTCTCATTCGCTTTCGCTTTCACGAACAGCTATTCATAGCAAATCAACACTTGCTTTTAGCATTCCTTGTAGACCTTTCTATTGTCTAATCAACCGTCAAAATGGGTCGTATGCACACTCCCGGTAAAGGTATCTCGAGCTCCGCGCTCCCCTATCGCCGCTCTCCCCCTTCATGGGTGAAGACCAGCGCTGAAGAAGTATGCGAAACCATTTGCAAGCTGGCCAAGAAGGGTATGACCCCTTCCCAGATTGGTGTCTTGTTGCGTGATGCCCATGGTATTCCTCAGGTCAAGGGTGTTACTGGTAGCAAGGTGCTCCGTATCCTCAAGACCAGCGGTTTGGCTCCTTCGATCCCAGAAGATCTCTACCACATGATCAAGAAGGCCGTCGCCATCCGCAAGCATTTGGAACGTAACCGCAAGGACCGTGACTCCAAGTACCGTCTGATTCTGATCGAATCCCGTATTCACCGTCTGGCTCGTTACTACAAGACCTCTGGCCAGCTTCCCCCCAACTGGAAATAGTAAGTACTTGTTTTTTCGGTTTTGGTTTTACGTAGCTTGGTATATTTTGCGATAGATGGCACAACGTTTGCTTTCTATTTTACTTGTTTCCTTGATTCCCTTCAAGTCCAGCAAAGAAAAAGGCGTGTGGCTGTTATTATATAACTCCAAAGGAAGTGAGGGGTACTTTCCGGTGTGATTTATTGTGTACAGCTGGTATGTTCCTGGCTTTAAACTCGCCGGAGGAAGATATTTTGCAAATGGAATACTGTTTAGCAAACATCGCTCACTTCACTTTAACCCTAATTGCCTTACTCTTTGGCTCAGGCCAAAGCTTGGACATTGTGACAGTAGATATCGGCCACTCGACTGCTTAGGTTGGTGGAATGGTGAATTTGCAACAAGTTGCAACTACCATTTACCTGGTGATATCATCGAGAAGCTGTGCAATAGTCGACATGGAAACTCACCCTCTGTGTGTATTATTATCTTGGTTATTGTATGATGATACTATCGTTATATGTAATCCCCGTTCCCCAATTACAGCGAGGCCGCCACTGCTTCTGCCCTGGTCGCTTAAGCGATTTGTCGTCCACTTTTGGACAACACCTTTGGCAGTCATCATCCTCGCTGAAATATAAAGGTATGTTGACTATAAGGATTCTGTGTAGACCTTGTGGGGCAACATAATGTGACAATTTCGATGGACGCCAAATGCTGGTTAAAAAACACAATAAAATTTAAATGGGATATCCCTATTTCTCACAATGTTTATACTCTAGTTTCACTTTGCTTTTGAGCGGTTTATTTCGCCGAACTGATAGCAACACCTTTTAATAAGTAAAAACATATATTCCAGGGCACCTGCTTATCCGCTGGGATCAGATTCCATTTTCTATAGTATGCGAGTAACAGATTTTAAGTACCTTTGCTGAATGGATCCCTTAAATGTGTAAAGTATTGAGTCCAACATACAATGAGTAAGATTCTATTTAATGACGAGAGTTACCCTATGCAACATGTAGAGTGATTTCCAGTCAACATTTGCAGTTATTTTTAAAGACCCAACAACAAAAAACATGGAAATAGCGAAATAGGGATATAACAATGATAAAAGAGTAATGAATGGATAAGATCGTAAAAAAAACACCACCTCATTCTTTCTCAGCATCTTTTCCCTTCTTTTCGTCAAAAGATTGGTTCTTTTGATCAAATTCGTGCCGTAACTTATCCAAAGCAGACCGGAAGAAGCCCTTGTTTTTCTCATCCTCTGAGGGACTATCTTTCGACGCGGGTTTAGAGGTCGATTTAGAAGGAGGGGTATCCCGACGCCATGTGGTGGTAGGATCCCTGTGTTCTTCTTCCACGGCAAAGGCTTCCATTAGTTCCAGTTGGCGACCAGTCAGTGGGGTCTTGGGAAGTTTGACCTTCATCTTGACGTACTGATTGCCCTTACTTTGGCTGTTGAGTTTGGGAACGCCCAGGCCACGTAGCATCGTTTTATCACCAGGCTGAAGACCCCGTGGGATTTTCATTTCCACTTCACCGTTGATGGTGGGCACACGAATGTAACCTCCCAACAGAGCTACGTGGAGCGGCACGGACGTTTCCGTGAAAATGTCGTTACCTTGACGGGTGAACTTGCTAGAAGGTTGAATTTTTACACTGACGAACAGATCGCCAGGTAGACCACCCGCGGCCTCGCCCGGTTCCCGATCAAACGGTACATTGCCCTTACCCGGCACCCGAATACGCATACCCTGGTCGATACCGGCAGGGATATCTACCTCGATGGTTTCTTGACGGCGCATATGACCGGCTCCGTCACAAGTGGAACACTGATCGTTACGCTGAATGACAGTACCCGTACCCTGGCACACGCTACAAATAGACGACATTTGGAACCCGGCCTGTAAAATAAAGGTTTCCTGACCCGTACCGTGACAATGAGAGCACTTGCCAGGTTTGGCCCCCTTTTTGAGTCCCGAGCCGTGACAGGTGTCACAATTAACAATGGGGGTAATGGTCATACGTTTCTTGGTACCTTTAACCGCATCCATAAAGGAAATGGTCACGGTTCGTTCAATTGGTTCCCCATGTTCGGGACCACGCGCGGCACGGCCCCGACGACCGCCTCGACCAGCTTGTCCTCCCATAGCATTACCAAAAATATGACTAAAAAGATCAGAAGCGTCAAACCCTCCAGGGAATCCTCCTGTATCAGCTCCCGGAAACCCACCGGCCCCAAAGGGATGTCCCTGGGCGCCCCCACCGAAAGAACTATGGCCAAACTGATCGTACGAGGCCCGTTTCTGTTGATCAGACAAAGTCTCGTAGGCCTCTTGGATCTCGACAAATTTCTCGCGGGCATCCTTGGACTTGTTGGTATCTGGATGATACTTTTTAGCCAGGGCATAATAAGCCTTTTTGATTTCGCCCTGGGAAGAATCACGTTTCACCCCCAACACTTCATAATAATCACGTTTGGCAGCCGTGTGGGGACTGGTGTGAAAAGTCCGAGTGGCACTAGAAGAAGTCACCCAGGAAGGTCGCTGTGGATCCCGCAAACAACGGTGTAGAGCGGTAACACAACGTAACGATAGTGGAATTGGAACTGTACCGTAGAAACGGGCACACTTCGTGATCACACCTAATTGGGATGCAGAACGTTGTAAAATGCGGGAAAAGGGCATGGTGAAATTGGGTGAGTGAGTAAAAGACTAGTGAATCAAATGGGGTTTATGTGTAAAACAAAAAAGGGTAGCCAATTTCTAAACGGCTTTACGCAATTCCTTTTTAATATCAGTAATGGAGGTTGTGTGGAGTGCGTGAATATTCCCCAAAATCCATTTACTCGTGGGAGGTAGTGACAAGGTGATCTAGTCTGGGAAGGCTGGTTAGAGGGGGAAGTGAAGATTTCGTTTTGAAAGATTTACAGGGAAAGGGGAAAACTGGAATGAAGCAGTTTCAAACGTCAACGAGGGATTACGTTTTACACTTCCGTTAATGCCAACGGGAAGGTATGTGCGATAGGAATTAGCAAAATAACCCGATTCAGTAGAGAAATAGCCTAAAAGAGGATTGCCCAACCGAATGAAAACAATAATACTTCCACCGCAGTCCATGGATAGCACCATCATCATAGATATTCTTTTTATACATGGGTATATATGGGGAATGGGGATTTTTCAGCAGGTTTGGCAGGTTTTTTTTCCCATCGCGCTCGGCTTTAGAAAAGGTGATCAGGTGAACACGTGCCCAGTTCGGGAGAGCGGCGCTAAGCGGTTTGGTTGGCGAGGGTGACAGGTGCGGCTTCTATACAGGTGAGGGGATTGGGGGAGACTATTTACTTGGCAAAACCCGCCGGACGTTGTTCTAAATAGCTTGTGCTGACATTTTTAAAAGGCGTTTGTCCGTTGTAGCCGTTTCCGAAAAACCAGTTTTAGGTAGTCCCGGTCCTTCACTCTCACTCTTCATTGTACCATTGGTATTTTTCTTTTTAGGTGACCCGTAACAACTCGCGGCATTCCATGTTAATGGGTATGTATTGCTAGTTTTTATTTTTTCTATTAAACTCACACGCGCACTTCTCGAGGTCTCTTGGCTACATAACTCTGCCATTACTCTCTCAACTTCTCATTCACTTGAATCTTTTTTATTTGTTCAAGCTCATTCCTCACTTTCTACAAGGTCCATCGTACTCAATCTGGCCTAGTAAACTCTACGGGAATAGACCCCTTTGCTCTTTATACATATTGTTCCCTTCTTGTACTCCATAGTTTGGGTTTATTCCATCTATTTCATTCCCTTTCCCAAAGATACGCTATCTCTCTCTTTCTGCGCTGGTCTTGTATTGTGCTACTTCCGAGTACAACGGTCTAGACATCCGCCATGGCCCAAGCCGCTTCGTCCGGCGAGTCGATTGACCTCGACGAAGTCATCCTCGTTCTGGTGGCCATTCTGTCTGCACTCTTCTTTCTCGGAGCGGTGCTCTTTGCCATCTTTCTACCCCGTCTCCCTCGTTGGTTGACTTACCTGGTATGTTGTTGCCACTGCTACTGTTGTCCGAGTCCCATACGGCGTTGTTTCAGGGCCATGATTGACGATTCCTACGCCTATGGTGGTTACTACGGCGAAAGTGAAGGAGACGGCGAGTTTTACGTTTCCGACGAATTACGTCAGTCACTTTTCCAAAACGATGCTTTTCGTCAGAGCTACGAACTGGGTCGGGCGTTTGAAGCGGCCCATCCCTACGGCAGTGTGCCCACCGCTTTGACCCCTGAGCAACACCAAATGATTATGGAAAAGGGAGTAGCGGCTTGGCAATTCGTGCTGTCGTCCGAAATTAACTGCATGCCGCAGATGGACGACCGGACCGAGCTTATCTTTTACGGAGGTGAAAACTGTGTACAGACTAACTTGCCATTACCTAAACAGAACCCGGTGTACTATTTCGAGGTCAAGCTGCAGGAGAAACCCCAAGAGACTAATGTGGCCCTGGGACTCGCTACTAAACCTTACCCATCGTGGCGACTGACCGGGTGGAACAAACACTCGGTGGGATATCATACCGACAACGGTAGGGTGTATCACAACAATCCCTTCCGTGGGGTCAACTTGGGTCATCAGTGTTTCGAAGGGGACGTTATTGGGGTTGGTTATCAACCGCGGTCGGGTACAGTCTTTTTCACTCGGAATGGTCGTCGCTACAAATCTGTGACGTCCGGTATGCTGTACGATCTCTTCCCAACTGTATCGGCCGACGGTTACTGTGTACTCAGTACCAATTTTGGCCAGCGAGGATTTGTCTTTATTGAGGCCAATGTAAAACGTTGGGGACTGGCCCCCCTGGAAGGCACTCAGTGTCCTCCCCCCATGTACGGACATGATCAGGACACATTTTTGGTGGAAACCAGTTCCAGCCAACACCAGGACCCTGGGGCCTCTTGGTCCGGGCAGGCCGCGATGCTCGATCCGTCGTCCTCCACCACTACTGGTCACCGACCAGCTCCCTTGTTGGATGCAGCTCACTACTACAACCACCACCATCAAAATGCAATGGAACGGGAAGCCCAGGCCTTTGCTCAATACCAACAAACATCGCCCAACTCTGCCTTATATCGTACCGATTCCTTACATGAATTACCCGAAAACCCACACCACAATCATACTGCTGCCCATGGGCTTATATCTCCCGCGCGACCCCCTACCGTTACGTTTGAATTACCCAATGCTCCTTCGTCGGCGAGTGGTCAACCGAACGCACACCACTCTGAATCTTTGGAACAGCCGTCATCATCTATCACCATCAAGGGCAATAACGTGGCCACTTTTGTGGTCAATGTTCCCCGATTCCGGTCCGACGGACCCACCCGTACACCTTCACATATTGATTTTGCTCTCCCCTTGGCCCCACCGCCGGCCTACACCGAAGAGGATCCCCACCCTGACGCCACGGGTTTTGAAATCACATTCGATGATATCTTTGGCCAGGCACAGGAAGGGATTGCTGAGGCTCTAGTTCCTAATCCGAGATTCGAACCCGTCTTACCTTCCCCTCCGGCTTATCCGCAGGAAACTCTCTCTTCGTCATTTACGTCTGATTCTTCACCAGAGCTGAATTCTCGACATGGTTCACCACCAAGTTAACACATCCGTTAGACGTTGCATGTTCCGTTCTTGGGTGAGCAGGGAGTGAGAGAGAAGGTGTGATAATGGATGGTTCCCTATCCCTTTGGGTTGATATAGGCATGTGGACATTTCCCCAGGCGCTAGTGACCGGTGAGCTTTTACCTTTTCGTATTAATAGCGGGGCTATCACGAATGTTTTATTCATTCTTTCAAAATGGACATGTGGTCTGGTGCACACATCCTTCTTTCCGGTGACCATCTTTTTACTACTGTGCAACCAGTCCATTGAAGAGAGGGGGTGGTCATTACCTACTTCTATCATTTGTCGCTGTTGTTTTTGTTCTCTTGACGAGTTTTCTACCTCATTTTTTTTACATTTGCACAATTCTATGCATGCTGGGGAATCCTTAGCCAAAGTTGACTGTATCATTATTATCATTTTTATTTTATAGCGTCGTAACTCGGTCGTGATCGGCGGATATCCTACTACCATTTGCGCTTTCCGGGATAGAGTGTATATCTTATTTGTTTGCTAAGATTGCTGGTGACAATTTTCGTTGTATCTTTTCTTTCATTTTGTGTTTTGGTATTCGCCTTCGATTGTCATATTTGTGTATGGTAACTTGTTTCGTTGACGTTTTTGCAGATCTGGATATTGCTAAAACAAAGCTCTTTCGGCTGCTATATTGTTCGGTAAAGCTAGTGGAGTAGATACATGAAGGTATCCTTTTTAAAAAATATTATCTGCTAAGCCATTCCTTTTAAACACACCCTAGATCCCTCGAGTTATGCTGGATATTTATCCGAGTGCCTCATAGACTATCTGGTCCTTATGAACCCCCGTATCGTTCTGGTATTCATTGGGTTTTCCTGATGCATTGTTCATTTTTCACTATGATTAGATGGATTCAAAACTAGAGAAATTTGGTATAGAGATAATGAAATTCATCAATAATCGAGACTACAACGATATAAAGTGAAGTAATGTGATAAATTCCTACACTCTGGGAGTTCATGCTCGCATTTTGGTGTTTTTATCTTACTGCAAAAGCTTCAATGGGGATGGTTACGGAAAAAATGTGCATTATGTTCAGGAAATAAAATATGCTGTTATTCTTTGTGAGTAAAGATAGCCTTTAATAAACTAAACTTAGGTTAAACTGTAAACTGATTGTAATAAACTGGGTGAGTGTTGTTAGACACTTAAACATAGATAATCAATAAACGACTTTTCACCAGAGTGAAGAAAAGCAGTGGGAGAGAGAACGAGATATAATATACCAGACTGAGGGTGTGAGTAGCGAAGGAAATCACGTGAAGTAAATTACTGACGGAGTCCGAAAAGATGGAGATTAACATAAGCTGTAAGCTAGCTATCGTCTATCGCACATACAGTGGAAGGTGTAAGTAGACCTGAGCTATTGGAAAGTCCAATTGAATGGGCTTACAGTATAATCCTACTTTTCTTTCTCAGTCTTGTTCTATCTCCAAGTAAACATTCAGATATTTACCCCTCGCAGTGACAATGTTCAATATCCTGAACACATTACATAAAAGATTATCCACTTGATAATGGCTTTGTTGAATTGCTGGCATCTTTATTCACAGACAGGAATGAAGGTCCCATGTCCAGGATCGTGACCCAACCCTGGGAGACCTATGGTGTATCTTGTAAATATTGGTGATGGTATTTTCGTGAACTTGTTTTACTCGAACAAAAACAAAGTTGTGTTGAAAAGTTGTCAGGAGCCACTCTAGTTATATAATGAAATACACAGTGGCCTTCAGAACCTGCAAGAAAGTGGGTCAGGACTAAGAAGACACTACATACCTTTGTTGGTAGCAACAACCGTGGCTGTGTGGCCAGCTTTATATGTGTTTCTGACTTTTGTGTTGGAGTAATTCTCTATAATCACTTGGACTACTGAAGTATCATATTTTCCCATGAATACCAAAAACTATGACAAGCCCTGGACTTGGGAACACTGGAAAGGGTAGTAGTTGGTGCAGGAAACAGCAGTGATTCAAAATATTCTCCATTAATATTAACCTTCCATTTGACTGATTGTTTTTCGACCATATAGGGATAAATCCACCAAAGTTGAATGGGTTGTTCAGAAAACATTATTGGTTAGATTAGTCACTGGTACATTTTTTGCTCCAAATCACTATATGGGTGGAATTTTTTCGACTATATAGAGGTTTTGAGTAAAAATTGTACCAACTACAACATAACCAATAGATCTTGTGAGACCACCCTTTCATCTTCAGCAAATTTTTCGCTATATAGTCAAAAAAAAATTACCCATATACATGACAATAGAGTACCCAACAATATTCCCTGCCTTCCCCTTGCTACTCACTGATCAGTAAGGAGGAGGGGGAAATACACAAACACACAAAAAAAATACTTACCTAACAATTCCCCTTGCAGAATCACCTGAAGAGTATGACCCTGCCCTTGGAATTGAGTCATCCTGATGCCCTATTTGTTGTACTGTTGTAAGGTTCAGGGGGGAATTCGCCTCCTAGGTCATATGACATGATATAGGCTGACCAATGGG